>CM060695.1:139362057-139642821 GCA_030686995.1 Artemisia argyi | reverse complement strand
CTACATCCAAAAAAAAGTCGATTAAAAAAAACTATAGCTACAAGAAACTCAATTCAAAAAAACTGTGATCATCTTCTTTGTTTTTGTTTAATGGTTTATGGTTTATTCTCATAGCCCTAATGAATCTTTGTTATTTTTTATTTATTTTTTGTTATTTTCTTTATGCAGAAACCACTGGGATTGCAGAAAATATGTTGTAACCTTTATTCTAATATGTTCGCACTCTTTGTTCATCTTCTTTGTTTGAAGGTACATGTTTTTTTTCTCAAAACCTTAATGAAACTATGTTATCTTCTTTCTTTATACGAAGGTATCTATTTTTTCTAAAAACCCTAATGATTGTGTATGCCGGTTACGATGCACTTGTCTTTAGATGTCGGCATAAAGAAAATTCGTATCTCATCTGAGTTTGACGAGGAGGCAGGACAAGTGACTTGGGAGGCTCTTGGAACGATGATTATGACGATCCATTTGCACATTCTGTGGAAGTGCAGCCACTCAAGCATTTGACCCGTAGAGTTTTTTTAGCTAACGTTTTGAATTTTGGTCTGTTTGACAATTTAAGGTTATGTTCCACAAAGAACTGTACAACTGATGAGGCGAAAAATGAACTACTTTTAGGGGGTCATTTAAGCCCGGAATTGAATTTATTTGATCAAATATTGCCCTAAATCGTTCCTTTTGTGATTTTAGGTACTTTGGGAGAGAAATCTGGAAAAGGAAGCAATTCGGACGTTTTTGGAGCATAAAAGTGAATAAAACGCCAAAGACTTAATTTTCCATGCTGGAAACAGTGTATGACGGCGTCAAGAGGAATTGCATGACGGCGTCAAGAGTAAAATCCATGACGACCCAGAAGAAACCTGAAGGCATCACAAGAAGGGCGTCAAGAGTTAAAATCATGACGGCCTGCATAAGGTGTACACATGACGGCGTCAGACCCAGATCTAGGCAGTCCGAGGAACTATTTGGCGGCGAGATGACGACGTCAAACATTTGTTCTTGACGCCGTCACCTTCCAAAATCTATATATAGTTTTCTATTTTTCATTCATAAGGGAGGACCTGGTGTCGAGAAACCCTAGGGTCGAACTTTGTACGTATTTTACAGTATATTCAAGGGTTTTCAGCCCTTGAATCCTTTCATGTGCTATTGAGATAAGTCTTCTCTTAATTCAATCAATATGTCTATGTGTTGGTTGTCTATATTTCGTGCTTGTCTTGATTTCAACATGTTAGGCTAGATCTATCTTGTGTTTGCTTAGATCTAATGAAACCTAGATGTTAATTATGTGTTGATTACTTGTTTATGGTTGTATTGGATGAATGATTTCAATGTTAGGCTTAAGAAAACTGGCAGATCTCCATTTGGTAACATGCTTGAACGCCTTAGGAAACATGAACCGATGTGTACTAGGTTTTATTGGTTGTATTTAATGCATGAGTAAATTCTAATGATCCATGTTAGGAGTTTCTTAGCCGGCTCGACATAGGAGTGAAGTAGGCACTCATAGGATTGGGGAAGTAAGTACGCCACCACATGAATGGTATTAAGGAATACAATCCGTCTTCCACGCAACTATAACAAGTAATTAACATGTAAAAGATATGTAGGAGTAGTGAATCTAAGTAAACACATTTCTCCCACATATTGCTCACAACTTTAGTATAATTAGTTTATTTTCATTTTTAGTATTTTATTTTGATTACATCTTTAGTATTGGGTTAGTTGACTAGCAACTAATTCCGCCCAAATCCTTTAAACCCGAGATTTTTACTTGCTTTCCTAAAAATATAAAAATACAAAAAGAACCATCCCTCATCTCTAGACTTAGTCTTTAGGTTTTCTAATCCTAGCAACACTATTCCTAGCTGAATGATCAATCCCCCGGTACTTGTCATTATACTATACTACATCGATCAGGTACACTGCCTGGTGGGGGTTGTAAGCTTCTCGAGATCCCTCGAGAGGCAAAGCCTGGTGCAATCCCCATGCATCAACAACTGTTTCTTTCATCTTCTTCTAACATGCTATGTTTGATGTTTAGTCAGAAGAATGATACATGCCTTTGAATACTATGCCATGTAGCTTTTTGTGGGCTGAATACTTGATGTTCAGTATGTTATTAACACATGCATGGAGATAATTGTGGACTGGTGATTTTGTGTGGCAATCAAGAAAAAAGTATGTCGCTCTACGTAACTATCAAGAATCTATATTTCTGGCTTTGGTTAAAATTATGTCGCCACACTGTTTCAGTATCTGATGTGAACTCTAAAGCTAATTGCAATCGAGCTTAGCCTTCCTCCCAATGATTCCAATATCCCATTGAAACAAGTTCTGACTCCTCCAATTGATGCAACCACCAACTGGCTCTGGAAATTGGCTCACGTATGCTCTAATGACGTGGGAGTACACCAACTTATCTATCATTGGTATGTTGAGCTTCAACCGTATTTCTATTTGTCTCTGTTACTTACACAACTTCTCGGTTTTCTGCAGGCTGTGATGGCTAGCAACTTTGCCATAGCACATTTTCGGTTTCTTGAAAGACTTCTCGTGGTACATGGCCATTGGTGCTATAAGAGAATCGCACAAATGGTACAGACCAATATATTCTGACATAGATTTTAGAATTTATTCTTTGTTAAACTGCTAGCCATTAACTGACTATATATGTGCTACAACACAGATTTGCTATTTCTTCTACAATAACATTGCTTTTGGCCTAACGCTCTTCTACTTCGAGGCTTTTACGGGTTTTTCTAGACAGTCGGTTTATGATGATTGGTATATGTTAATATTCAATGTTTTTCTTACATCAATGCCGGTTATTTCACTTGGAGTTTTCGAACAAGATGTTTCTTCTGAGATCTGCTTGCAGGTTAGTCTTTATATTTTATTATCATGTCTAGAGATGTTACTTGCAAGTATTTACTTACAAAATGAGTTGTTTTGGGTTATGAATGACGTCTAATGGGTAGAATAAGATAAAGAAAAACTACCTCATTTAAAACTTTTTGACGATTTATGAACAATTGCAAACCACTGCAGTTTCCCGCACTATATCAGCAAGGACTAAGGAACCTATTTTTCGACTGGTACAGAATCCTCGGGTGCAGATACGCAGCTTTGAGCATTTTGATAATGGTACATATCTGTCTATATGATAGTAAATAAACAGCTTTAAGCGTTTTGATAATGGTACTTATCTGTCTATATGATAGTAAATAAGCACTTAGTTACTGGTAGCTTGTGTCTGTAGCAAATAAGCAATTTCGGATAAGCAACCTTTGAAGAATTTTCATATTTAGTTTAATGTTTTTATTTAGCGATTTGATTGGTAGTTATAGTACTTTTGACAATTTGATCCTTAAATGCATTGTGATTGTTTTTTAACCAGGCAAAACTTGACAGCAAGTGGACCAAGGCCTAAACCCCAAGGGTCATACCATTATGGTATGGTTAACTTCACTCAAACCATAAGGCTCGCGAAGGGAGAAAATACAGTTTTGCAATCAAGTATTATTATGTAATGCAGGTGGAGAAAATGGAGGAGATTGCTCAAGGGAGAGTATGGACTGTAAACGACACTCCTTCACATGGTTCAATTGACACAATTGTAGAGTTCTCATGTTTTGTTGCTATAGCAAAACACAAGGCCAAAATACCTCAGAACAAATAGGTTGGTCTGCTGGCTTTTTCTTTACTTGACTTCACATGATCTCGGACTCACACAATGCATTTATATTTTATGTATTTTTTACAGTAATAATATAGTAGTAAAAAGTGTTGCAAATTCCATAAGGTAGTGGTTGGGCATACACTTTCAATAGCAGGAGCAACCGCGGTGTTTATACCTCGACGGCGACAGTAGCCGTGAGATTCAGTATGAAAGGCGGTGTTTTGGTTAAAAGTAAAATTTGGTTCTAAGGGTTGAGCATGTTCTGAGCTTAAGGTTATGTTGAGAGAAATGATTGTAAAGTGTGAACTGATAAATTTTATCAGTGAGTTTTTATTATAATTTTATCAGTGTGATGGAGTTAAGCAGATGGTAGGGATCAGGGATTGATAAGTTTATCATAGCCACTTATTGAGTCAGTGTTGGGCTTCAGGAAATCAGGGAATGAATGTTTCAGTGTGTTTTCAGGCAGAGCCTGAATATCTTGTGACTCACTGAATATGACTCAGGGTGTAGAGAAAATCAGGGGAGCTCAGTTACGGGCTGAGCTTGAAAAAAAAAAGTCTCTGATGAAACGGGATAATGAGCCTTATCAGGTTAAACCTGAATAAGAAATAAATGGGTCTGTGAAGAGTTAAGAACCAGCGTATGTTCAGTCGAGTTTCATGCTGAGACTGAGAAAAGAGAATGGGTGTATCAATGGTGCAGTGAAACTACTGAAGGGTATTGGTAACTCAGGTTAAGATAATAACAAAGTTGGTGGTAAAATTGTTCATTAAAATGTGATGACTGATAGAAATTTATCAGGGAGTATCATAAAGATCAAGGGAGTGAGTTGAAAAAGCTGTGAATATCGCGGCTGTGACATGGATCAGGCAATATGGGTTGTTATCAGGGGATATTATTTGTTCAGGAAGTGAAAAAGATCAGCTATGCTGATACCAGAACCTGGAAACTAGGGGTTGATTATTGTTGCAATTCAAAAAGATCTCTTGAAACGCCTCGAGAACTGGGCATTTGGTAATGATTTCTGATTTGACTTCTCTAGCCTTCATTTGTTTTCGTGCATGTTAAAGTTCACTAAGATTAGCCATTCTAATTTGTTTACTTAAACATGAGAGTTTCTTATTTTATGCAGGTTGATTACTTCATTTTTTGTGTGGCACTGTCACAAGACACTGGAAGGCAACTCAATAAGTGAAGGTAATTTTGTATTGTAGCTTCTTATTAACTCTGTTTTTCATTGATAAAATGGCGTATACATGCATTATCATTACTACATACTTTATAATTTGTCATTAATACTATAACTACTACTTTTATCGAGATTATTTTATTAGATAATTCATTATCTTAGCATGGTACTTGAATGCTATAATGCTGACATGCTATTATGTCAATTATTCAAAGAGGCGACAGACAAATCAGGATTCCTGGTGGGAGCAGCGAGCCACCTGTTCAATTATCTTTATGGGTCCCACCTCAGCCACCTCCAGTAGCAATGGCTGAAGCAACATCTGCTATTATGCAACCCAAAAAGTCACCATATGAAAAAGAACAACGAGTAACTAATGATCAGTTCTTGGTGCGTTCAACAATGTTAAACGATGAATTATAGTGGGTCATAAAGAAATCTGAATAAGGAGGTGTATTGACCCACGTCGGTTCAAGGAGGGCCTCTTGTGCAAAGGAGATTTACTCCCCTTCATTTCTAAAAGCTAACGGACTAACCTCAGTTCCTAAATTTGTTGCCTACGGATTCACAGCTTCAGGTTATGGATTTGAAATATTATACGATTTAAAGGTGGTTACACGACTGTTTAGGACAAGATGCGTAAACAGTTTCTAGCTCAAGTTCACTGCAATACAAACAGTCAAAATCATGCTGAAAGAATTCGTGTCAAACCCATAATAGTCGATGGTGAAGCACGAGATATGGAGTTTGAGTTTGACAAACTCATTGTCTCGGGTTCGCTTCGAATAGACAGTGGAAAGACATACAGATCACCTTTAAAACCAACATGTATTTAGTAAATGGAAACAATGTATGAAGCATATGTTCCTACTATATAATCTGCGCGATTTACATTTATTTCTTTTCGTTCATAATTCATTCAATAAATATGTTGGTGTGTTTATAACTTATTTTCCTTGATTTATTTCTTTCAACAATATAAATAAATGAGCGGGCCATGTAATTAAGATGCAGTTTTTCCTTAACAATATTGGTATGTTTATAACATATTTTCTTAACTTAATTTTGTTCATGCAATACCCAAAGTGTCTTTTAAATTTGCGCAATGCCCCGTATGGTCATTAGCCCTTTTGATAATAAGATGTCGTTTAAACTTAACCGTAGACAATTTCTGTTGCGGTGTGTTAAGCCATGACTATTAATAAAAGTCAAGGCCAAACGTTGTCTCAAGATGGGTTGTTTTTCATAGTATCATCCTTATATGCATGTCTTTTTATCAGTAAATAAATTCATAGAGCATCATGTTCCACTGACGAACTTTGAATTATTATATGTGTGTATATATTTTTTTTAAAAGATACGACATACACTAAATACTGTTTTAATTTTACCCTGCTTGAACACATCCAAATATACGATTTCCTTTGACATCTTTCATTAGATTGTCAAGTAATACTTATCATAAAAATAATGTTACATACATTAATAAAGAAAGAAACAAATAGCTAACCTGTCCGGTGGATACAAACTTTGTATACAAAGAAGCTTTATTCCACAATTGAGTTTATTTGATTGTAAACTTTGTTCTTGCGTACCACTTTGTAACTTCTTTTCCCGTCATATTTGATAAACGCTTGCTTTTTATGGTTCCTAATGCAATCAATAAATAATTTGGTATGCTTATAACTTATTTTCATTAACTTAAGTTTGTTAACGATATTCATAAGACTTGCTTGCCCATCGGGCGGGTTATGCTTTCATACTTTGTTCTTGCGTGCTACTTTGAAACTTTTTTTTTTCTCATATTCACTAACAGTTTATTTCTTTTCATTCTTAATGCAATCAATAAAAAATTTTGGTTTGTTTATAGCTTATTTTTTGTTAACTTATAAAATAATAATAAAAAAAGCCAATAACATTTAAAATGTATGTCAACTTCACCTTTCTTAAAAAATATTTAATGCAAACTAATATCTTCAAATTTTAGTTAACCTTCCCATCCTTGAATATGAGTTTCAGTTGACTAAATTATAACTATAAAAGATTACTAATATCCGTCTCTTGATTAATACATAAGTTATAACTATAAAAGATTACTAATATCCACATGATTAAATTAAAATGTAAATTACAAGTCATGGCCGCCCATCGGGCGGGCTTCGAAATATATAACAGGAAGACATCACAAAAAAAACTTTGAAGTTCAGGAGTTTTATTATTTTGACTGTATAACAAGTCAAACTTAACAAATTAACATTGTTCCAAATACACTCATTATGAAATTTATAAAAAATGGATCATACGACTATGAACTAAATAAAGCATTCGATACACTTCAATCAAAAATATTTATCATACACATTAAACACGCGTCTAAACACATACATAAAAATTTGCCCTAACAATGGATGAAATTATGCACATTGCTTCTAAACACATGCATAAAAAATAACACTATCAATGGTTGAAATTATGCACATTCCAATGCAAAATTTATAAGTCAACCGTACAACATTAGATTTAAAACACAATTCATCAACACACGTCAACTTATAACATAACAAATATATGAAAAAAAATTACTATTATCCGTAAATTATTAAATTAAAATGAAAAATTACAAGTCATGCCCGCCCATCGGGCGGGCTTCGAATGCTAGTGTGTGTATATATATATATATATATATATATATATATATATATATATATATATATATATATATATATATATATATATATATCCTTTTAAATGTATAAGTACCCAAAATAGATTTTCTTCCCTTCCCTCTTTTTGATTTTTTTTATTCCCCCTCTTTATGTTGACTTTTGTTTGCGTGTTCCTTTTTTTCTATGTTTGAAAAAGTGAATAAAGCGAAATAGGTGGTTAGTTTACAATATAATAATGTATTGTGAGGTTGAAAGATCAAGTGTGATCAAGAAAGTTCTATTAGTACAAATTTAAGTTGTGTTAGTGTAGTTTTTCAATAAGAAGTTGCAGTTTAGATTGCCAAATGTGTGGATAATGGTGTATTAGTTCTGCAATGCATTAATGAGTTTTGATTGTATCCTATGTGGTACTTAACCTTAATTCACGTTAATGATAGTGAACAGTAATTTTGGTAACTACTTTAATTGGCCACTTATTCAAGTGGATACTATTTGGTCTAATTATTTTGGTAAAACCTTATATGGGCCAATAGACTTAGAAATTAGGAACGTAATTGTAACCTAATTGCCCCTTCCAAATTTCCTTATTAGTATATAGGGTAAATTGAAAATTTAGTCACCAACGTTCTACAAAAGTGCAAAAAATACACCGAGTCATAAGGCATGCAAAAACGCCACTCACGTTCCATATAAATGCAAAAAAGACACTGAGACCAACTTTTTGCTAACGCGCGTTAGCTATCCCGTTAGTCAAGGGTAAATACATATGAAATGACTAATATACCCCCTTTATCTTCAAATACAACCATAATTGGCTCCGCCACTCTAGCTCTTTACCACACTAACCCAACCACCTATTCAGATACAATTCTAATTGACGTATAGTTCCGGTTATATTACATCGATTGTCCGTGCCTTTGCATAATACGGTAAGAACACAATGCATTTCCCTGTTTACTTCAATATTGTTCTTGGTTTTTTGAAAAGGTACATTTGGTGTTATGGATTTATAATTGTATGTGGTCATATGGGAAATGTGAAAGAAGTAGAGGTGGATACTGAAACAAAAGAAAAGAGTGGCGAAAGTGGTTCAGAGGATTTGGATTATAATCCAAATGATGATGAAGTGTTTGCTGATGATGATGAGCATACACTTGAAGATGTTCCCGTAAGCAAGTATGATATGCATGCACTAAAGAATGTACAAATCATTCAGTCTTTACGGAACATTATGGAATGCTTAGAGAGTATGCCCAAGAGTTGGTTAATCAAAATCCAGGCACCACTGTTAGGCTTGATGTACAGCTAGAACCAAATCCAGAGAGTTCAACAAGAACTTTTAAAAGGGTGTATGTGTGTTTGGGAGCTCTGAAACAAGGTTTCAAAGCTAGTGGCAGAGAATTCTTATGATTAGATGGATTCTTCATGTCAGGTCCTTTTTCCAGGTCAATTACTAACAACAGTTGGGATTGATGCAAACAATGGGATTTATCCAGTAGCATATGCTGTAGTTGATGCACTAAATAAGGCAACTTGGTGTTGGTTTTTGAAACTACTAGGAGAGGATCTTGGTATATAAACCAACTGCAAGTTCACTTTGATTTCTGATAGGCAAAAGGTGCACATTTCTATTCTATAATTAATCATGTGTTTTATGCACAATGAGAACATGTAAAGTTTTAACACCATCAATAACCTTAACTGTTCGCAGAGATTGATACAAGCCGTTGCTAGTGTGTTTCCAAATGCTGAACACAGGTTCTGTGTTAAGCATATTCATGAGGAGATGAAGTTACATTTTAAAAGAGGTGTTTACAAGGACATGCTTTGGAAGGCAGCTAGAGCCACTACTATTGTTGAATTCAACAAAGCGATGGATCATCTCAAGTATTACAATTCTGGTGCTTATGATTGGTTGATGAAGATTCCAGCTGAATAATGGAGCAGATCACATTTTTCAGGTAATTCATTAAGTTGCAATGGACAAAAGCATATTGATAATTGATCATATAGTAATATATAATGTGTCATTTGTTTAACAGGCAAAGCCCATTGTGGACTACTCTTAAACAACATATGTGAGGTGTTCTATATGCAGCTAAATGATGTCAGAGATGGAACCATCATCACTTGTCTTAAATATATCAGAGAGTACTTGATGAAAAGGATTGAGGTAGTTCGGCAACTAATAAAAAAGAATGTTGGACAACTTACTCCTGCTGTGAAAGATATGTTTGATGCTATAAAAAAGAAGCTATTGATTGCGTTGTTGAATGGATTGAAGCTTCTTTATATAGAGTATATGTGCCTTACCAGGATCAGTGTGTTGTTAACATGGATAGTAAGGAGTGTGGTTGTAGGAAGTGGGAGCTTGGAATACCATGTAAACATGTTGTGGCTGCAGTACACTATATGAATGAGAATGGAAGAGGAGTTGGTATACCTGAAGAGTGGGTTTATGCTGCTTACAGACTAGAAACATGGGCACGTATACACTCATTCAAGATCAATGGCTGTTGTGGCAACGACTTCTGCAGTAATAATACCACCCATTCACAAACCTCAGGTTGACAGGCCAACAAAAAAGAAGAAGTCAGTTGATGAGCTTGCAATTCCAAGTTTTTCTTGTGTTATGCATTGATCTTTGAACAATAGAAATTCTGTTAACGTTCATGTCTTTTGGATTTTATGTTTGTACTCTATGTTTGACTTTATTTAATCATGTTATGTATTGAGATGTTGGGATGAAACTGTTACATTAAATTCAATTGAAATAAATGGTTAGAATAGAGTATTTTTAGTACAATGGGCCAAAATTCAAACTGACCCAAACATTGGCATTCTAAAGTCAACTGTCATGTAGTGTATTTAATGTACTAACTACGCCTCTACCTACCTCACACTTCATATTTAGCACATTCAATCATCCCTCAAAACACTCACTCCTAATACAAGCTCAAATTCCCCACTGATATAACTATGAACATGTCTGATATTGACCTCACAACCCTCTGTCACTCCTTTGTTGTAACATAACTTATTCTTGGCCATTACCAGACAGAGATTCTTCAAGACATAAAGAGGTCACAAGATTTGGAGAACTATTCAAAAAAGATTACTGCTAGGGTCGGTCGTAGAGGGGAGCTTATAGCTAAACTTCAAAACTTTTCACGTTCGAGAAATGCAAGGGACAATACAAAGAAGCTTAGAAGACTCCAGACTATTGATTTGCGTAGGGCGAGGGCGTTGATGAGGATGGCCAAGCAAATGCGCAAGAATATTCTTAAGAAGATAGAGTTTGCTGTGAGGGAGAGGTATACGTGAGGAGGTTGCTTGATGTAGGTTCCTTTTGTAAAATTATGGTTATGGTTAATGAATGAAATGGATCTTATGATTCACACTTTCTTTGTATAATATGTTCAAAATCCAAACCGACCCAAACATTGACATTCTAAAGTCAACTGTCATATACTACATATTTGCTTACTTTGTCTATTGTGGTCAAAACTCATGACTCCCTTTTACTAATTGAATTTTGACTTTCCAAAGTCAAACTAAATCCATATTAAATGGGAGTGATGTATACACTCATGCCAAACACCCCATATCTAATAGTAAGCATTTATGTTGTCTTTAATCATATCTACTTGTTCAACAACCACATTGTACCACATTTTATCCCTTTTTCCTGCATTATATAATACCCTAGTTATCATCAGTTCTTTATCATTTCAATTGCTTTTCACCATGGATCCACAAAATGGTTGTCAAATGGTCAGCCTTGACTGTTGGGTTGAAAAGGAAAACAGACTTGGATTGATGTTTTTTGCAAGGCGTCCCCATTACACATATTTTATGTAGTATACTTGTCCATCGTACCTTGAAAGAATGGGAACCCCATCTTATACTTGTAGAGGTGGTGTTACAAGGGAAAACACATCTACAACCGATAATAGTTGGTATGTAATTGGCTTAGGTGTTAATGCATCTACTAGAGTTGGTGCTTACTTGGGCAGTGGTAATGAACAAAGTGAACCAACTCCAACTGCAACTGAAACATCAAGTGGAGTATGCCCAAGTCAAGCACCAAGTGAAGAACCTGCTACTAAAAAACCAAGTGAAGAATCTGCAAGAAGATAAGTGATATGGAGTTGCAAGAAGATAAGTGACTAGTTGCTGCTCCTCTGTTTGTGTATTGTCTAAGATGTGTTCATCAGACATAGTTAATGGTTGTATCAGACATATGTAGGCTAGCTTTAGTCTGTTTTCATTATGCCTTTGTATCTGAATTGGGTTATGTCCAATTTCAGATTATGGTTACTTTCATGATGTAAACTTTGGTATCTAATATACTTCACCTTTTGCACCAAAAAATATGTTGACTTTAATAGTCAAATTCAGTTATTCTAAACACTAGAGTATACTACATATGCAATTGGTAAACTAAAAATTGGACAAAAATACACCATTGTGTTGACATAAATAATGCATAAAAACGTTATTTATATTTTTCGATATCTCTATGTTTTGACGATCACAAAATGTAAAATCATCAAACGTAAGATTACTACGTAAACAAGTATTAAGTTAGTTTATATCATTATATCCAACTTAATCACTTAAGGTATGAATAAACAAGTGCTTAATACATCTCATGATCAAAGGGGTATTTAATTAATTATTACAAAGTTTATTTAATTATATAAACATATTATCTATTTTTGAAAAACATTTTTGGTAATAAAGAAAAATGTTTTAATCATACTAAATATATGAATTCAAATTTTTAGCCAAAATCAGTTAGTTTTTCACCAAATAAACTTTCCCCACTAAATGACAAATTTTCTGGCCGTTACAGCTGTGCGGCCCCTTTAATTATAAGGGGCGATCCCCTTAAAATTAAGGGGACCGGCCATGAATTAAGGGGACCGGCCAGGCTCCTGTGTCAGAATCTGTCAGAATTTTTCTCCTATAAATACCACCTTAAATCTGGTATTTTCCCCACCTTTTGCACGAAAATTTCAGATCTAAAACTCTCTAAACATCTTCCAAAACCCTTTGATCATTAGATTACTAATCCTTGTTTCAAGTGATTCAATCCCTTCTCATCCATTCTCATCCAAAGTGCAAAAGAAGAATACTCCTTCTACAACTAAGTTCAAGAAGTATTGTAGAGTAGGTGTGTATATTGTGTATATTATTTGTGAAGTTGTGTTGTGCTTGTAATAAGTAGTTTAGGAGAAATAGAAGTTATGTAGGGAGAAGAAGTTGTTTAGTAGTGAAGTAGTGCAGTTGTGAAGAAGATTGGTGTGAAGTAGATAGGTGTGAGGTAGTAAGTGGTGAAGTAGATTGGTGTGAAGAAGTTGTGATCAAGGTGTGACGAAGTTGTGGTGTGTACATTCGTGTGTAAGGTTTTCTCCGCCATAAGGGAGTTTGTTGACATAGTGAAGAAAACTCTCGAGTAGGTGACTCGGGGAGTGGAGTAGGAACAAGGAAGGTGACCTTGTAGCCAAACCACTATAAATCCTTGTGTTGTGGTTTGATCTCTCAAACTCTTTTCATTACTTACTTATTTACTTATACAATATTAGCTTAGTTAGTTAATAACTATATAATTGTTCATATTGTGCAAGTATTGAGATCACATAAACTAGAATCGAAGTTTTTAAAATAAACTTGTTTTTATAAATTTTAAAATGGACATAAAACTATTCAACCCCCCCCCCCCTTCTAGTTTTCCACAATTGGTATTAAGAGCCAGGTCTTGCAAGATCTTTAAAATATATTGTATTTTAGAACTTGTAACGATTTATGGAATCTGAAAAATAATTAGAAGGGCAATTTATGCAAAGACCACCACTATTTGAAAGTGATGGATTTTTATATTGGAAAAATCGATTCGAAACTTATGTGAAATTAAAAGATCTAGATCTTTGGCATGTTATTACCAATGGTATTTTTTACCTATTCAAAATAACCCCGGAACAAAGAAAGATGAAATCGTACCTTTTGAAAAACAAAATGATGATTTAAAAAGAAAACTTGCTAAAAATAATGAAGCAAAAGTGGTTATTTATAATGCGCTACCACGTAAAGAGTACGAAAGGATCTTTATGTGTGAAACCGCAAAAGAAATTTGGAACTCTTTATTAATAACTCACCAAGGTAATAATCAAGTCAAAGATAATAAAATAGATCTACTTGTTCAACAATACGAGCAATTCACGATTCTAGAAGAGGAATCAATTGATAATGCTTTCGCTAGATTTAACACTATCATCACAAGTTTAAAAGCACTTGATGAGAATTTTTCTAGAAAGAATTTTGTTAGGAAATTTCTTAGGGATCTTCACCCAAAATGGCGAGCTAAGGTGACGGCTATTGAAGAATCAAAGAATTTGTCAACGTTGCAACTTGATGAATTAATTGGAAATTTGAAAGTCTACGAAGCAATTATAAAGAAGGATTCCGAAATGGTCAAAGGAAAATGAGAGCAAAGCAAGTCTTTTCTACTTGTACACCATCTTTTCAGCGGATGTCTACTGCAACATCCCATTTTGGGTGGCTAGTTATTTGAGGACCAGTGTGGGTGAGAGGGATATCGACAAGGTGTATGGGGGGATGTTCGTGACCCGGTTGGCTCGTTCCTATGATCTTCTTACTCCTCCAATCATGGGTACTTGAGCGACTGTGGGGCCTGTAGGGTAGTGAGGGCTAAATCCCTCAGGCAGATGAGCATTGTGATGCTAGAGAGGAATGGGACCTATAACTGGTATGAGGCAGGGGGGCCTGATGATGAGGTAGGGCCCCAGCAGCATCAGTTCCAGGGTTATGAGGAGGGGACAGCTGACTACTACCGGCACATGAGTCGGGGAGACTGGCAGGCACACCAGAATGCCTGGATGGGTCAGGTGGACGCATGGCGGACCACCACTGACCAGCGCTTTGATTGGATGTATGATCACATCATCCGCCAGATGCAGCACCTCTCCACCCGAGATCAGCTTGAGCCTCACCTACAGATTGACCCATTCCCTGGCCGTGAGACTGACTATCCTCCCTATGGGTACACCGGACACCTCCCTCCTGGCTATGACTACCGTTTTGGTCCTCCTCCCCAGTGATTCCTCTTGATATCTGTTATTTTTGAACAATTTATTAATGGTTGTGTAATTTGAAACAATTGATGCTGTAATAGTTTAGGATTCGGCCTCTGTTGGCCTTGAACAATTTTCATGTTTATTTTTATTTGAAATAATTGAATGTGCTCATGGTGACGTTCTTCATTTTTGTGTGATTTTATTTTTGTTTGTTTGTTATTTGCTTCCGTATGCATGCTTATTTTTATTGTTGGTAGGTCATGTTTCTCAATTAAATAGTGGAAATACTTTACTTTGTTGTTTTGGCCTAGTCTTAACTCCACCTAAAAGTATTTTTGCAAAAGATAAGTGTAAGGGGAAACCCCATATATGTTTTTAAGAAACAAACCGATCATGATTCTCCACAATATTAAATGAACATGTATATTCGTATTTGTTAGAGTCAAATGCTTGTATTGAGTCATAATGAAGTTTTGCAGGATTTTCCAGGAAGTAGGACCAAGTTTTTCCAGAAATTTTCCGGAAACTTAACATAAGAATTTCTGCAGGTCAATCCTGACGGCGTCATGAGTTAACTCTTGAAGGCATCAAGTGTAAAAATCTGGAAATTTTACCGGTTTTGTTTTTCTAACGGAGTCTTATGGTTTTTGTGAATTATTAAGTTTTATAATCTCCAGGAAATCTGCAAACTTCATTCCACAAGCATTATATCTTATCTTGTTTTCTAGGATTTAGTAACTTATATAGGATGCCGCCGATTTTACGTGAGGTTGTTTTGTCTATTTTCTCAGGATTTACAGGTTATGTATGACAAGAAGATGATTTATATTCTGGAAGGGAAGCTTTGATTGTTCATTTTCTTGGAGGAAGATTTAACCTGGCCACCTAATTATCCATACCGAGCGAATCAGGGGAGTATTTGATTTCATTCTTTTTATTTTTTCACTTTTACATTCTTTACTTGAACATTTGGGACAATGTTCATCTTAAGTGTAAGGGGAGGGTAAAAAGATGATACCTTACATATGCACTTTCGCTTGAGTTTATTTTGTTTGATGGTAGATGTATAATAAAACTATGAGAAATACTTGTTAGTGCAATTTTAGCGCCAAATTTAAAATTTTTTACAACATTTAGGAGTGAAACTTTAGCCATAGCAAGCGTCTCATGGATAGGAGATTGTATGACTAGCACATAACCGTATATTCAGAAAAATTTTCCACCCAAATATGTGAGGTTCGCCTTTAGATTTGATAGGAAAAGCATTTACTATTAGTGCTTATGAGTGTACCGGTAGCATTTAGATTCTAGAATTTGCGTTAGTGATGCATCCCGAGACCGCTAGTGAGACTACATTCGTGTAGTAGAATTTACTACATGATAAGAGGCATTACGATCACCCTTGTGTTAAACCCGTATTATGATTACTTGACCATTTAAGTCATATTACTTGGCTAGTTAAGTCAACTAATTTTTCCCACACCCTTAGCGTTGTACTCATTTTTAGTACACGAAACCCCTAGTACACCCCTCCGAGCCTATCTTTTCGTTTCTAACTTTAAGCATTTTACTTAAAGGAAGAATTTGTTACACCCCACTTAAATGTACAACCAAATCACCTTAGCCTTCCGTGTATGCGCTCATTTTTAGTGCATTATTGTTATTTGTTAAACCCTAAGTTAACTATCTAATTGATTACATGGTTGCTAAGTCGAGTCATATCCTTGTATATATTGTTTTGGGACGATTGGGACTCATGGGTAAGTACTTATTTTATGGAGTAATGGGGAAGAACATCACTTATTACCCCCATATGTACGTTAATCTTAAAAGTGCTCCAAGTGTTTTGATTTTCTTAATTCGAGTCATTAGTTTAGTTTATTGTAAAGTATGTAAAGATTCAAGTGTAAGGGGAATTCCCATTCCCTATGATGTATTATTTTGGATAGTAGGGTAAGAGTGTATGAAAAAAAAAAAAAAAAAAAAAAAAAAAAAAAAAAAAAATCGAAAAATCAAGAAAAGAAAAAGAAAAATAAGAAAAAGAAAAAAAAATATAAAAGGAAAAAAAATAGAAAAAGAAAAAGAGAAAAACATACGGACTACCATCCCTTTTCATTCTATGTTTATTTTATGTTTTTGTTATTTTTCATTTATTAGCTTAAGTCGAGTCTAGTCTTGGCTTAGCAACGCCATATTGTACATGTAATTCACTAAGATTGTTAACTCGCCACCAGTAAAACTTCCTTTATCCAACAAAACCGTGTATTTCATATCCCTACACCTAAAGTTACAACCCTTTAAAAGACCTCTTTGATAGTTTATCCTAGGTGCTTACGCCATGTGGTGGAGGTTTGATCCTTTCCCAAGCCTATGGTAATCTATTTTGCTATGACAGGTAGTGAGAGATATCTTCCGTTTCCATATTGTAATTTATACTTTATTACACCCGAGAGATGTGAGTATCTAAACACTATTTGTGAGGTGCTTGTGTATGACCTCCGTGCTTGTCTATTAGTCTTTAGTTGAACGATTATTTGTTGTAATTACTTTTATGTTAGTGTTAAATGACCCCTAACTTGTATTTTGAGTAGAATAAAAGCGCATTTGCTTGAGGACAAGCAAATCTCAAGTGTAAGGGTATATGATGAGGCGAAAAATGAACCACTTATAGGGGTTCATTTAAGCCGGAATTCGAACTTATTTGATCAAATATTGCCCTAAAGCGTTCCTTTTGTGATTTTAGGTACTTTGGGAGTGAAATCTGGAAAAGGAAGCAATTCGGACATTTTTGGAGCATAAAAGTGAAGAAAACGCCAAAGTCTTAATTTTCCTTGCTGAGAACAGTAGGTGACGGCGTCAAGAGTAACATCCTGACGGCGTCAAGAGCAATTTCCATGACGATCCAGTACAGATTTGACGGCGTCACAAGGAAGGGCGTCAAGAGGAAAAGTCATGACGGCCTGGAAATGAATAACACATGGCGGCGTCAGAAGTAGATTAAGGCAGTCCGAGAATTATTTTGGCGGCGAGGTGACGGCGTCACCTATTTGGTCTTGACGCCGTCAGACCCTATTTCCTATATATAGTTTTCTAATTTTTACACATTAGAAAGAGAAGTTTTGGAGAAACCCTAGTACGAACTTGGAGCGAATTTTACAGGTTTTTCAAGGGTTCCAAGCCCTTGATACCTTTCATATGTAATTAAGATAAGTGTTCTTTTAATTCAATCAATATGTCTATGTGTTGGTTGTCTATATCTTGTTCTTGTCTTAATTCTATCATGCTAGGCTAGATCTATCTTGTGTTTGCTTGGATCTAATGAAACCTAGATGTTAATTATATGTTGATTACTTGTTTATAGTTTGTTTTGGATAAATGAATTTATATGTTAGGCTTAAGAAAACTGGCAGATCTCCAAATGGTAACATGCTTGAACGTTTTAGGAAACATGAACCAATTGCACTAAGGTCTTTATTGGTTGTATTTAATGCATGAGCCACTGTTTACAATCCCTATGGTTGTGCTGGGCATGGTATAGGAGGAGATAAGAGCTCATAGAATTGGGGAGTTATGTGCGATACCTCATGAATGGTATTAAGGAATACAATCCGTCATCCATGCAACTATAACAAGTAATTAACGTGTAAAAGATGTCTAGGGAGTAGTGAAATCTAAGTAAACACATTTTCTCCACTATTTGCTCACAACTTTAGTATAATTAGTTTATTTTCATTTCTTGTATTTTATTTTGATTGCATCTTAGTATTGGGTTAGTTGACTAGCAACTAATTCCGCCCAAATCCTTCAAACCCGAGATATTTACTTGCTTTCTAAAAAAATATAAAAATACAAAAATAATCATCTTTCATCTTTAGAACTAGTATTTAGGTTTTCTAATCCTAGCGACACTATTCCTAGCTGAACGATCAATCCCCCGGTACTTGTCACTATACTATACTACAACGATCAGGCACACTGCCTGGTGGGGGTTGTAAGCTTCTCGAGATCCCTCGAGAAGTAAAGCCTGGTGCAATTCCCACGCATCATATATATATATATATATATATATATATATATATATATATATATATATATATATATATATATATATATATATATATATATATATATATATATATATATATATATATATATAACATGTATGCTTTCTAATAGACCAAAACAAATGTGAAATGTCCAAATAGAGCTTGCTGCAAAAACAAAATAGAATATAACGTTTTTCCAGAAAAATTTTGAAAAATTTTGATTTTTGGGTCGTCAGATGGGCGGCCCCCTTAAATTTAAGTGGACCGGCCTGCATTTAAGGGGACCGGCCATCCATACAGTAATTTTCACTGTTTTCTTTTTGCATCTTGTGACTTCTTTTGCTAGTCTCAGCTACCATTTCCCTTTAAATCTAAACTGCTTTTGGTATATAACCATCTGTTTTCAAATTAATTCCATTTCTAAACTTGTTTTCATACTATATAATCCCCATGCATGTTTAATTCACATTTCATCATCCTCAACCTTCATCAAACCTCATCCTTTCACCATGTCATCACCAAGAACCACCCACTCAAACAATGCCAAGAAACAAAAACTTGTCATTATTCCACCAAAACAACTCTTCATTGATCTCACCAATGAAGACAACACACTCCATCACCACCACCTCAATGCTCATCTCCTAGTGCACCAAATGCACCTTCCAAAACACCATCAACAAATGGAACCTCCACTTCCTCTATACCATCCACTTCATCCATAAATGACTACATAACCCACTTGTCTTCTCCACCAATAGTTCAACCACCACAACCTACGATTGAAAACACAACTCTTGCATTAACCCTCTCATTATCACCATTAACACCTCTTGATGCACACTTCTCATCATCCCCTATCAATCCACCAACCTATAACCCCGTCCCATGGAGCTTACTTGAAGCTCATGGTGACACTTGCCTTTGTTGCATCCACAATCGAACAATTGTGTTTGGTCTAAGAGATGAGATACAATACATGTTTTCACACATTAAAAACTTATTGCATCAACTACCAACCACCACTACTACAACTCCACCACCACCATCAACAAACACTCCTCCACCATCACCATCTCCATGTTCACCATCCATTCCACCCAATTAAACATGCTTGATATTTTGCAAATAAAATTGTCTTAAACCATTTTGGATGGCAAGCTCTAGAGAGGACCTTCATGTTAGAGCTTTGGTTTATTTTAGTTATGATTGTAAGCCTTCAAGGCTTTTATTATTTGCACTACATCTTGATGTAATGCTTGTTGTAACCTTTTAATTCTATCAATGATTATGGTTATGTTTAGTTTCTATTCTTGCATGCTATATACATATATATATATATATATATATATATATATATATATATATATATGTTGCTTGTCTACTAAATATTTTTTGCAAGAATTCCATATCTCGATTCCTTTGTGACCTCAAAACGAGGGGGAGTATACATCTAGGGGGAGCTCCAATAAAATCGGGATAACCTTTTTGATGCTAACAAAAAGGGGGAGAATTGATATAAACTCCCAATAATACTTGTATATAAACTAATTTTCGCTTAATGAGTTTAGACTTTATAATCATCAAAAAGGGGGAGATTGTTGACATAAATAATGCATAAAAACGTTATTTATATTTTTCGATATCTCTATGTTTTAACGATCACAAAATGTAAAATCATCAAACGTAAGATTACTACGTAAACAAGTATTAAGCTAGTTTATATCATTATATCCAACTTAATCACTTAAGGTGTGAATAAACAAGTACTTAATACATCTCATGATTAAAGGGGTATTTTATTAATTATTACAAAGTTTATTTAATTATATAAACATATTATATATTTTTGAAAAACATTTTTGGTAATAAAGAAAAATGTTTTAATCATACTAAATATATGAATTCAAAATTTTAGCCAAAATAAGTTAGTTTTTCACCAAATAAACTTTCCCCACTAAATGAAAAATTTTCAGGCCGTTACAGCTGGGCGACCCCCTTAATTATAAGGGGCGGTCCCCTTAAAATTAAGGGGACCGGCCATGAATTAAGGGGACCGGCCAGGCTCCTGTGTCAGAATCTGTCAGATTTTTCTCCTATAAATACCACCTTAAATCTGGTATTTTCCCCACCTTTTGCATGAAGATCTAAAACTCTCTAAACATCTTCTAAAACCCTTTGATCATTAGATTACTAATCCTTGTTTCAAGTGATTCAATCCCTTCTCATCCATTCTCATCCATTCTCATCCAAAGTGCAAAAGAAGAATACTCCTTCTACAACTAAGTTCAAGAAGTATTGTAGAGTAGTTGTGTATATTGTGTATATTATTTGTGAAGTTGTGTTGTGCTTGTAATAAGTAGTTTAGATGAAATAGAAGTTGTGTAGGGAGAAGAAGTTGTTTAGTAGTGAAGTAGTGTAGTTGTGAAGAAGATTGGTGTGAAGTAGATAGGTGTGAAGTAGATTAGTGTGAAGAAGTTGTGTAAAAGTTGTGATCAAGGTGTGACGAAATTGTGGTGTGTACATTCATGTGTAAGGTTTTCTCCGCCATAAGGGAGTTTGTTGACATAGTGAAGAAAACTCTCGAGTAGGTGACTCGGGGAGTGGAGTAGGAACAAGGAAGGTGACCTTGTAGCCGAACCACTATAAATTCTTGTGTTGTGGTTTGATCTCTCCAACTCTTTTCATTACTTACTTATTTACTTATACAATATTAGCTTAGTTAGTTAATAACTATATAATTGTTCATATTGTACAAGTATTGAGATCACATAAACTAGAATCGAAGTTTTTAAAACAAACTTGTTTTTATAAATTTTAAAACGGACGTAAAACTATTCAACCCCCCCTTCTAGTTTTCCACACGTTGCTCCCTAAACTTTCCATGAAACATCTCCATGCACCTTAACTTTTGAAAAACGTCTCCGTGCGTCCCTCCTCAAGTTTTTTGAGGCCGATTGCGTCCTTTGACCGGGAAATCTAATGTCAACACCCATTTTTAGGTATAACATCAAGGGTATACTAGACCAAACACATTTTCAACCATATCTAAGTTAAATCTAACCCAAACTCCTTTAACATCATCATTTTGTGCTTTGTTGTTGTTTCTATGAAGTTAGTAAGCATGGATCTTCATGGAAATTCACCATATTAGTGTGTTCTTTCCTCAAATGTAGTATTGTTAACATCTCGTTAAGTAGCAAGTTAGTAAATTATATCATGACTAAAATACACCGTTGGTTACACAGTCATTCAATTTTTGGGTGTATGTTGACTTGTGAAAGTCAAACTGGTAATTCCAAACACCCGCTAAACTGAATATGCAGATGTAAACATGCAATTGAAAGCAAAATACTCGGAAAATCAAGATTAAATTATCTTAAATTTATCATTTATAATATGTTTCGTTACATAATGACATTAATCTGAGGCGTATGCCAAATGTACATCATCATAACTGAATGTTTCTAAACATTCATCTTCTTCAGTTTCATCATTTATTTTTTTATCAATTTTTTTTAATTTCCTAACTGCAGCCTTATCTTTTCAATGCTCCTCTGCCACTGCAGAACGCCTTCCTTGTTTCACTTCAGCATGGCTTCCTTCTGCCTCCTCCTTTACTTCTTCCTGGCTCCTTTGCTTCTTCTTTCTCCTTTTGATCTTCCTCCTATTCAAATGCAGCTTCTAGTTGATAGTACCAGCTTTCATCACCTTCAACTTTGCCTGATTGTTGTTGGTTAGATACAGGGTTTTCTGCTGCCACATTTGGTTCAGTAGTTGGTCTTTTGGTCAATTCCTTGTCTTGAATAGCATCCGCATCTCTTGGTCGTTTGTTTCCAGACAACATGATATCAAGTGAATGTGATAGATGTGTTTGAGGTTGATGATATAAGATTGGTATGCAGCAACATGTGGAAGTAACCAATATATACACAAATAATGGGGAAAATGAAGAGTCTGTATTAAATTTTAGAAGTATTTTTTGAACTCTTCGATTCCCCATTATTTGTTGGAAATATACACGCATTTAGACGTAAATAGCACCGGTACAAAAAGTTGTATTGGTCACGCCAAAAATGTGTGACGATATGCATATAGTCAGTTAGTCACACACGTTTTTTTCGTTGTGTGTCACTAAAGGCCCTGCCACCGTAGGTGGCATATGGTCACATTGTTGAGTTCATGGCATTTTCCGTCGAAAAAGAGTGACCAAAACCCCGAATATGTGTGACAAATTAGGCACAAGTTTTGTTGGATTAGTCATTATCAGTGACCGTAAACACCTTATAGTCACACGAATATTTTTTTGAGAGTGACTATTGTTCGTCCTTTGGCCACATAAATATATAATATATGTGACATTTGAGATGATATATTCAAGTAAATGTGTATTTTGTGTGACTATTTCCCGTCCTGTGGCCACATGAATATACAATAAATGTGACATTTGTGATGATTTAGTCACACAATGGGTGTTGTTTTTTTGGAGTTAGTCACATAAAATTTAGCACAAAGTGGCCAAAAGTGTAAATAAGTGTGACCATATGCTGTTTAAAGTGTAGAAATGTGTATTTTGTGTGACTATTGATCATCCAATGGCCACGTGAATTTTATGTTTGTGTGGCCTTTTGTAATATTTAGTCACACAAAGCATGTTTGTTTTGGGTATTTAGTCACATACCATTAATCAAACAGTGGCCAAAAGTGTTAATAAGTGTGACCATATGCTGTGTAAAGTGAAGAAATGTGTATTTTGTGTGACTATTGATCATCCAATGGCCACATGAATTTTATGTTTGTGTGGCCTTTTGTAATATTTAGTCACACAAAGCATGTTTGTTTTGGGTATTTAGTCACATACCATTAATCAAACAGTGGCCAAAAGTGTAAATAAGTGTGACCATATGCTGTTTAAAGTGAAGAAATGTGTATTTTTTGTGACTATAGATCATCCAATGGCCACGTGAATTTTATGTTTGTGTGGCCTTTTGTAATATTTAGTCACACAAAGCATGTTTGTTTTGGGTATTTAGTCACATACCATTAATCAAACAGTGGCCAAAAGTGTAAATAAGTGTGACCATATGTTGTTTAAAGTGAAGAAATGTGTATTTTGTGTGACTATAGATCATCCAATGGCCACGTGAATTTTATGTTTGTGTGGCCTTCGGTAATATTTAGTCACACAACGACTAAAGCAAACAGTGACCAAAAGTGTTAATAAGTGTGACTATATGCATCTTTTAGTCACATTTAAAAAATCAATATATATCAAAACAATTCAAATATATATAAAAACAAATTCAAGTACAATAAAATTGGAATATATATAAGTGAACAAAATATAAAATTGGACATCCTTTTATACACCAAGGAGTCCTAGTCGGCTTACAATAGTTTCTTTATAAGTATCTATAATCTTTTCCATAAGCAAGTAGCAACTTCGAGCGGTCTTAATCTCTGAGCAGTACCAACTTCAACTAGCAGTAGTAACTTTTGTACTAGCAGTAGTAAATACTTGGCCACATTTTCTTTGAAGTTCATAAGCTGCACTAAATCAATCTAAGCAATATTAACACAAACATGATCAGCAGTAATTCAAACAACATCATGAAGACTTTTAATCCAAAACAATGAACATACTAATAAAATTTGCAGTTAAACTTACAAGTTTTTCTCCCATTGATCTAATCTCATCATCTGGATATAAAAGCCTTGAAAATGTAGGCCGCTGCATATCAACACATCAGGATGAGAGCAGGACTAGAACATGTCAAAGCTCACAACATAACAGAACTAGATGAGCCACTGGTTCAACTATCTGCACAAACATGATAGGAGAGTTAATACTAGTACCACGTTAGTACTGCTGGAGCAGAGTTACTACTGCTAGTATATATATATAAAACAGAATGTATATAAATGAAGCAAATATATACACAATTGTATTTCAAATTCAATAAAAATCGAATGTATATAATTGAAGCAAATATATATAAAATTGTAATGTCGTATATAATCAAATTCTCAACTATCATAAGTTAAAACCTGTTGACTCTTCGCCGCCTTAGCTTGCTTTTGCAAGGTTTCACTAGAGACCAAATGTTTTCGCTTCGTTGGTACTAATTTTAGTCCAGTATTTTGTTCACTAATATTTGGTATCATAGTTGGTGGTGTAACCTGTAGAACCGGTTTGTCGTGGCTTAAGCGTTTTCGTATAGCTGATAGTTTTAACTTTTAACAGGTTCCTATATGTATATATAAAATACGGTACATTAGTCATGTATGTAAAACTAAAAAAATCAAAAGTGGATGTTTTATTACTTACCACTGTTTCCATTACTGGTACGTTTTCCAAAGTTTCAATGGCCATTGGAGTGGTCACCTGCAATATAAATTAAGAAATACAATGGTGTTATCATTAGAAAATGAAATTGTTAACAACATAAAAAGTGGCTTACATCTGAGTCTAATGCCAGTTTCTTTCTGCAAAAAAAATATGGGAAATGTAAGAAACCAAGGCACTAATAACGCTGCATAATATAAGATCTGCCAACCATGAAACAGTAAAAATATACATGGGTTGGCATTGGTGACTAAGATGGAGCATACCCACGCCTCAAAAATGAAGTGTGCCAGAAAATCCAGCTGAAGGAATTTTTAGCCAGGCATCTCATGTATCATCCTCACCCGTGAAAATAGCATGTAGCCCCTGCAAGAAACAAGCAACGTGATTAATGGTAACATAAAAGACGAAAACATTAGATGTCCCAAATATAAGTTTAGCCTCAAAAACAAACATACGGGTTGCATATCAAATCGGACAACAAATAATATACAATTGGTTGCAATTTTATGCAGTGCCAAACGTGGAACGAATAAATGTCAAACACATTACCAAGCAAGCAAATCACTAACATTTGGTACAAATGAAACAGTTTGACAAAAAGCAACCATATTTGAGTTAATTTCCTATATAACAGATGTTATGTTAATCTTTTGATAGATAACTTATGCAACTGCGATAAGCAAACTCCAACTGTTCAGCAACATCCTCCCGGAGTGGAAACCAATCAAGACTCCCTTTACGAGCAAAAAAGTGGCCTCTTAGAACATGTCGATTGTCTCCATTCCAATAAACAGGAAAACTATTTTGTCTTAATAAGTCTACCTGCAACGATTACCACCACACGAATTTATAATCAAAAACATGTTTAGGCTAGTTTAATCCATGAAAATCAATTTAAATCGTTTTATATTCGATTACACATTTAAGAAAATATAAATTAAATATGTGTTTGAGCATACCCATGAACAGAGTAGGATAGGTGAGATGAGGGTGATGGTGGCTCGACTGTGATGCTGGTGGTTATCTCGAACCAAACAACCGATGTCGCACCCCCAAAATCGGGTCCAGCGGAAGCATACATGTAGCTGGGGTGTAACTCAATCGGTATCACAACACAAGTACAAAAAATGGTTTTCACTTTAATCATTTAGAATAAAATCGTTTAATCAAAAATGTTGAATTTACATTGTTAAAAGTAGTGCGGAAGTAGGCCCTTAAAATAGTTTAAAACGGTCCCCAACTGAATAATCAGAGTCTTCTATGACCATGCCATGCCCTGCCAAAACCTCCTGTAGCGTGCCATTGCTTAAACCTAAAAATACATGCTAAAGTGTCAACACGAGGTTGGTGAGTTCATAGAGTTTGTTTAACAAATAATGCCTATAGAGAAAAGATCGCCCAGCAAAGGCATCGTAAATCCACTCAGTTCCAAGTCCCGCCATAAGAGACTTGTAACCTGTGTGTTCACAACCCATTGCCAAATATGTTGTAGTCTACGGAAACAAAAGTAATATGTGGACCAATAATCAAAGATAAGTGTAGTTTGACCAATACATTTGGTTACGTGACCAATTCATTTGGTTATGTTACCCGTACATTCGGATATGTGACCCGTTCATTCGGTTAAGTGACCCGTACATTCGGATATGTGACCCGTTCATTCGGTTAAGTGACCCGTACATTCGGATATGTATGTACATAGTGGTGAAGCTGGTTCATTTGGTTAAGTGTGCATCGTAATGGAAAAGACTTGGGTCCGAAGATAAAAGATTAGGTGTGATGCAAATGAATATACACTACATTCGAATGAGTAAGAAATTCATAAATGGAGCAAGTAAATGTTTGACTAAGCATTTAGCATAAACCAATTAAATCAAGTATACATTTAGATGGAAACGAGCATGTATTCTCCCCCAAAACCGTTATAAAACAAGTTAGAATAGTAGGGGCTATGACTCACCTGGAGCGATAGCTACGATGACAAAGTGGATACACTGAAATGAGGCACGATCTCTAACCGCAACCTAATATGAGTAATAACGATCTACTTTAGATCATGACGTGATGAAATGAATGCACATGCACATGATGCCTATACCACTCGTAACTGGGAAATACTAGTTATTGTCAAAGTAAAATAGTTTCCATACTTAGGAAAATAAGTCCGATTATAGAAGTATATAACTTGTCGTAGTATATCATATAAAAATGTTAGTGTTATATTCCTCATCTTGAAAACCTTAAAATAGTGTCTAGTAGTCGCGTAATAAACCTTGAGTCGTACGTATTTCGTTAATTACGAATATAACTCTTGAATATGAAATCTAGAAAATATAGCATTTAGGATTTGAGTGGAGTTAGGTGTACATTGTGTTATTAGTTAAAATCGGGTACCGGGTTTGATAGAAATAAATGTTAACGAAGTTATCCGGGATAAAATAAAGTTATAAAAATGTTAAAAATATATTGGGTACAAGTGTTGAGTGTTTGGTTGATTATTATTTAGTTTTTACGAAAACCGTCGTAAATAAATTAGGCGTACGATATAAATTAAATAAATTTCCAAAACACCGGGTAAATTACTATTATAATTTTTATATTATTAAAATGAATATAAAAATATATTGGGATCATAGTCGGGAATGTCGGACGTGTTAGTCACATTATTGATCGCTTGTTAACGTTTATTTAGAAATAATTATACGTAAAAGTAAATTATACCAAAAGTATTAATTTAATTACCCTACGAGTGGAATAGTATGCAAGTGCCATAATGATAATATGAAGACTATTTCTAGTCCGTACGAAGTGTCCCAATGATAATGCATGAATTCGCTCATGAACCAATACGGTTACGCGAATTTGAATACTCGTAAACTGAATTTACGATGACATGAGTAATGCACATGAATAGTGGTTTTCCCTCGGAAATGAATAGTGTTAGGTGAATAGTAAAATTTCTGAACGCTTCTCAGAATATCAAATTGACCTCGAAAACGATGAATAGTAAAACGATGAATAGTAATCGGTGAATAGTAAATTGTCGAAGTTTGGAAAATGACCGGAAATTACGAGTTGTGACAACTGAAGCAAACAAAGTCTCCCATACAGTTCCCTTGTCTTAATGACGGTGATGGCGTGGAGGAGCGATGGTTGGTGGAACCACGGCGAGATAAGGCGGTGAAGTGTGGCGGTGGTGTGAGTCGGTTCTAGAGAGAAGATAGATCTGACTAAGCTAGTATTAGTGTTAATGTTTTGATTTTGGGTGAAAAAAAGGGCGCCATATGAGCGGAGCGGGAGATTGAAATTTTGGGGAAAATTAAGGGGCGGGATCATTAGAGCACTATATTAAAAATTTTGAGATTGAAAGCCTATCAAATGAGCTCGAAATGTTTAATGAGTTGAGCTCAACCTTATATAAGTTCGACTCGAGTTATTGTTGAGTTCTCGAGCTTGTAAGTGATATAAAATATGTGTTTTTTTTTTAATATGTAAGTGTACTAAGTGTAAATACTTATTTATAAATGTATCAAGCTTTTCGAGCTGAAGTCGAACCAAATTCAATTCTTAGGTTATATTTCACATTTAATTTTTGTAATAAAACACATCGTTACAGATAAATCGAGTTTTTCGAGTCAAGCTCAATCCGAGTTCAAACTTTCTCGATCCCAGATAACATATGATCGGGAGGTCCCTGGATACTTGCTTTTTAGTGTCTGTGACAAATGGTATACACCTACCAAGCCGGTGCAACCCATGCATGACCAGTGATAATGGCTAATTCACATGGGTCATGGATGTGCATTAGGTTATCACTAGTCACATTTATTAATTAATGGGTATTTGATCGCATCGATCATATGGGTCATATGCATTGGGTGGATATATAGTTGCTTAGAGTGTCATGTTACGACACATCCATGCCTGTTGACAATTGGTAATTAACATGTGTAATGGGTCATGTGTATTGGGTTGTAGTGGCTTTTAGAGCAGTTACATTAGTAACGCACGGGGTGCGTTATTTGGCTTTTAACGTGCATTATTCGTACGTGATTGTTGTGTATGGTCGCGTTAATGGCGCGTTAACACGCCGGGTTATTCCATTAACCCGGTGTTAAAGTGATTTTCTTAAAAACAAATCTTTTTTTGTCACTTTTGGCCCCTCTAAAATTTATAACATTTGGAATATAAGTTAATGCAAATTGCAAAACACCCCCTTAGTTCAAATTCAAATTCAAGATTACATGATACGCAACATTACAACAATACGAAAAAGAAATACACACGATACAGAAAAGAAATACACACGATACAGAAAAGAAATAAACACGATACGGAAATTGTCACTTATTGAAAGCGGGATACATTTCAAATTTTGAATTCAAAACAGAGGGCGGGGTAATTTGAAATTTTGAATTCAAAACAGAGGGCGGGATAATTTGAAATTTTGAATTCAAAACAGAGGGCGGGGTAATTTTAAATTTTGAATTCAAATAGAGGGCGGGATACTTCTACAAAGCATCCTATAAATACCTATTGGGGTTATGCTGAATACACACATAATTCACACCCACAATCATCAAAGAATTCTCTTTTGTTCTTCCAACAGAATGTCTCACAACACATCACCTGAAAACGCATCGGTGTTTAACCCACCACCTGAAGACAATTCCCCACAAAACACACCGCCAGAAGATCTTTTTCCGGTGTTCCAATATGACAAACCCACCACCTCCAACTCCACCAGCAGTAATGTTTCCACCAGAAAACATACCACAACCAAACAATCAACCACCAAACTTTCCACCTGAAAACCAACCCATCATTCGTCAGTTGACTGAGGAAGAACAGTATGAGCTGGATATGCAAGTCGTTTTGGAGTTTGAAGCTGAGCAAGCCCGTCAGGAAAGGGAGCGTGAGGCGTACCTCAAAGGGAAACAAGATCGGAAGAACAGACGAGCAGAATGGTGATGGTCCCAGGGACTTCCACCTGTGCCATCGAGTGAGGACGATTCAAGTGCCTCCTATTCGAGTCATGAGGGCTATGTGTTTGATGATTCATTTTATTGAATCGTAGTTTTATGTTTAATTATCGTAGCTTTATGTTTAATTATCGTAGGTTTATGTTTCATTATCGTAGGTTTATGTTTAATTATCGTATTTTATGTTTCATGTTTGCTATAGTTTGTTTAATGTATGTTTAAATTTTAAGTATTAATGTAAGTTGTGTTTTATTAGTTATTAAATGAAATATTAGTTTTAGTTGAGGGTTGAATTTGAAAATAGTTGAGTTAAAACTTGGGAAAAGGAAATGTAAAGAAGATCAATCCTCCCAATTTATTAGGTAATGATCCATTACCCATTATTGGGTAATGGTTTATTGCATTATGTTTTGCCAAGCATATTTTTTCACTACATTTCCCATTCTTCACCCCCTATAACCCCCTACCAAGCATTAGGGGTGTTCAAAAAACCCGAGAAACTGACAAACCAAGCATTCGGTTTCGGTTTTTACTTTTAGATATCCATGGTTAACCGAACCGAACCGTATATAATATAAATAAATTACCCGCCCCGCGATGGATAGTTAAAATTTTCCAACTAACCGAACCGAGCGCGCCCCGTGAACACCCCTAGCAAGAGTATCAAACACACTTCATTTACACTTCTACAGTAATATATATATATATATATATATATATATATATATATATATATATATATATATATATATATATATATATATATATATATATATACTAGCTTTCAAAGCCCGCCCGATGGGCGGGCATGACTTATAAATATCGTTGAAATTTTTTTGTATACTGAAAGAAGTGTAGTAAAATTATGGTGTTACTTAACGAAAATTCCTTTTTTAAGTACGGTGTTTTTTATTATTGTTTAAAATGTATTAGTTTATGTTTAGTTGTATTTTTTGTTTTGATGGTGTTACTTAACTTATTTTTGGTTCTTAAAGACAGGGTTGTTTTCTTTTGTTTTGTTGTTTGCATTACTTTACGGGTATTTTTATAGTCTATTAATATGTTCTACTAATCAATTATATTTATAATAAGAAAATGTTTTGTAGTTTATTAATATGTTCTACTAATCAATTATATTTATAATAAGAAAATGTTAGTTTTTTACTGTTGGGCGGGCATGTTTTGTGAATACCGTTTAGTTAAAATTAAGTAATAGCAAATCAATAATATAGGCATATATTAAAAAGAACAAATATATAACTTCAAACTGAATTCAACATAACATATTTCATTAGAAAGCATGAAAAAAAAAAAAAAAAAAAAAAAAAAAAAAAAAAAAAAAAAAAAAAAAACCTATATGTAGAACTACAAACATAATACCTTAATCCAAGGGTTTTTTATGGTATGAGTTCAGTGCATTCCAACTCTGAAGCCTCCAAACAATTTAAATGCATAAATCTCTCGTTAACACTCCAATGTTTCGTTTTCTTCGTTCGAGTTATTGCATCTTGGGTTATAAAAGCACTTTCTTGAAGATAATGTTTTATTATAGCAACCAGGTCCTCATCGACTACAAAATGCTATCCATCATATTTATAGATGAACCATCTTGGGTTACAACAACACTTTTTTGAAGTTGTCTATTACCATGCAAACCAAGTCCTCATCAACTTGAACTCTAGATACATTACTTGGTGCGGTCCCTGCAATGCTATCCATCATATCGATAGTTACGGATTTTCGGTGAAATTGAATTAACATATAAAGCAAAGAAAAGGTGTTAGCAAACATATTTATATAGGAATATTTCATAAAAGAGGCAAGTGACTTTGGGCAAATTTCTATTTGACTGGCCAAAAGAAAGATTGGTAATGCTCAGACGGCTGCAGGTCCTATGGTTTATATCATTTTCATTCTTATTAGCTTAACTGCTAAAAAACTGTACTAAGTATTTTTGCCCTAGAGAAACTTGTCAAAGTTAATTTCCATTTAAGGTGACTTTCTCTGCTAACCGGTTTCTTGAAACCATGTTAGAAAAAGTCAAGCTTGCCATATAGTTACTTACTGATCGCTCATCATTTTACCTTGTAACCGGGACAAATTACCTAAATGGAAATATCTAGAAGCTGGTTAGCTTGAATCACAATTTTTGTAACTATGATAGTGTTTCAATCCTAAAACGTGTTAATTAGCTAAAATATAAACTTGACCATAGTTGATTAAACTTTTTCAGCACTTGGTTATTTTATATTTATCTTAAGAGAGACCTAATGCAAACAAATATGTCAACATTTTATTGTACAATTTACTAAGTACTTTGAGTAAGCAATCCATAAGTCCATAGGATCTTCTACAGTAGTTGACTTCTCGGCAACAATTGATGCACCATTGCCATGATTTCCATCTGGACTTGCGAACTCTGAAAGTAAAGGTGAAGTTGATATGCCAGGTGTAGCAATAGTAAGAATCGGTTGATTTCCAATATTCCCAACAATAGAACATGGTGAAACCCTAGAATCAGCTTTCCCAGAGTCTCCTTGCATATGGGATGTAGATAGAGTGGATGGTGATGACAAAATAAATGGTAAGTTTACAGATTGCGAAGGTGTACCGGATGTAGTAATGAAATTCAATACGTTGTGCTGGTCAATTTGAAAGGAAAAAGGAGCTCGAATAACATAAATTTATGAATTAAAAACTGTTGTTACCTTGTGTTTGTGGTCGATACTCTTGATGTGAGTTCAAATAAACCTGAATTGTTCAGTGACTTCTTCAAACTCTAATTATCCATATGTAAATATTATGAAAAATGAGTTAAAACCGTAATTTATTTTCATAAAATAAATACATATAAATACATTATTTCCATTGTTTTCTGTATCAATACTATTAGCTTGTCTACAATTTGTTTCATGTTCTGTGTTTGCTCATTTATCATGTTAAAGAGCTAAAAATATATTAACATGGAGATGGTTCTTAATAATTACATTGGATGATTATGTTGTTAATCTTCTTTATGCTTACGAAACTCTATTGGACATAAAGATTAAATTCCCATACTATATTAGAAAGAAAGAAACCTTCTCACTATGGGGTTGGGCACTGTTTGACACAACGCCGAAAACATCATCATAAAAAACTGAAACATGCCGCCTCCCGACGCACTCCACAACAGCAAGCGCGCCTTGCTCACTTCTAGCCACAACTTCAAACGCATTTGACATCTTAAATGCCTGATCTCCACGACTCATCCAAACAACCCAACTATTTACAACGAAAGCCTGTATTTTCACAACATCAAACAACCTGGAATTAGGAAAACAAAAGGCGCAACTTATATCCAAAATGAACAGACATTTAATATCTTGTTTCAGTTTCCATCGTTTCACTTTTTTTTACCACAAATTATTTAACCCGTTACTTAACATGACGGTCCATAAATTCTAAATTTACCATGCGCTCGGATCTTTCTTGTGGTTACTTAAGCCTACACACAATGCCAAAATACAAATTCCATAATTATCTGTTTTTGGGAGATTCATGACTCCATCTTAGTACAACTCAACTTCTCAATGCTATATTAAGATATGCTACTGATTTTAAGAGTGTTTGGAATGGCTGCAAAACTAAAGTTTTAGGGGAAGTTCAATCGGATGTAAAAATTATTTTAAAGGTGCTTGGGTGTGGTCACTGTTGTTTTTATAGATATTAAGAGTGTTTGGTTCCCGTGATGTTGGCTTGTAATTAAACCAAAAAATGAATCTAACTGTTGTTATTCCATAGATAAGTGGTAGCGAGATACCAAATCTTTTGGGACCTGTAAATTACATCTATCATGCAACAAAATATAGAGAGATGTCAATTTATTATCTTAACTTCCCTTTTAAGAGGTTGCCACCCACAATCGCCGTCATAGTTGGGATCCTGTTGCGTCCCTAAAATAGCATGTAGAATAGAATCATTAGTTAAACATATATCTCATCATTAGGAACTTCTAAAATGAAAATCTACCAAGAAAAGATGTATATCAACTTGCATTTTTTAATTTGGAAAGTAAAAAAATTAATAATATTAAAACCTACTAAAGAGGCAAAGTCCTGAGTCAAGTAAAGAGGTGTTGTGGCACCTATTATAAGTCTAGGCATTGGTGCGATAGTTCCATTTACGAAGTCCATAATCTTGATGATAAAAACAAATTGTCATACTTTGTGTATACATTTCAGTTTTGGAGATGATGTTAGACCTTTAACGATATATAATAGACACAAAGCTATAATGAAAAAATGCAGTAATGTGCCACTCCAATGGTTGGTGGAGCAAAGACCGCATCATTCTTAGGAAGCAAACTTGTTCTTTCCCATATTTATCAGCAGTTTCTTGCTTATTTAATCCCTACAGTCCCTATACCTGAACACCAATTAAGACTAAGCTTTAAACACCAAAAACGAAAATTTAAGGTACAACACTTACATTTGCTCATTTAGTTGCCAAGCTGTAACTACCGGGATACATTGCTTTTCAGTGTCTTGACTTAAAAATTGACTCCTTGATTAAGCTTGTTCCCTTTCATATAGGCAACTACAAACGGGTTAAAACATAAAAATAGGAAAAATGAAAAAAAAACAAAGGCTAATTAGATAAAATATTAAAACAGGACAAATGTAAGAGATGTGTGCATACCTTTTTACGATGATGTTGAGTCATGGCAAGCATAGCCATAATTTGTGCACGAATAAGTGCATATGTATATATCATGTCAATAAGTATATTGCTACCCCTCTTTCTACACTGATCATTTAGTGAAACTCCAAGATCAATCGTGAAACCTTTTGAGGTCTACTGCAGAGAACTATTTCCAACTTGTTGATGAATAGCAAAATTGTTATTGTACCCGTGAGACTTGATACTACCAATACATTTATTAAATGTTGTTGCAACCATTCTGAGAATTAAATAAACTGAGATAAACTCTCTCATTGTCAAGTTAAAATCTTCACTAAAAATGAGATAATATCATGATTTTGTAGAATATGAAATATATAACATCTTATTTGCATCTTGCAAGAATTAAGCTAATACCTTGCAGTGGCGCAAAGAGAGTTATGACCGCTAACAATGACGCACTGATAAGGGTTTTGAACCAAGAGATGACTGCGGATTATGGGACATAAGAAATCCATCAAAATCATTAGCCATACTCAAGGGACGAATGTGTGCAATCCAAGCCATAAGGTTCAGCTCAGATGGACGATACCTGGCCATAGCTGAACTAGCCGACTTTGTTAACATATTATACTCGCAAACCGACTATGGATCATGACAGGAAATTGATTTGTTTGGTAAAAAAAAAGCGGGATATCTTTTAGTCTTGATACTGAGGCATCGTTTGTTGGCATATCAGATGGGACCTATGGTAGTGTACTGGAGTTCAACCGTAGACATCATAATCGATAACAATGTAGAACATAAATGAGTAAGGTGCATACCTTTACACCCTAATTAGCTGCAAAACCGAGAGGGAGTCCTAAAGGAAGACCAAAGATGTAGTAACATGCAATTCTTATATATGCAATTAGCTTTTATGAAAATCTTCAAAATTTAAAACCTTTTTCAAGTACACTAATATGTAAATTAAATATAATAAAAAAATAAGTAATCATATAACCCAACGGATGTATTCATTAATTAAGGATACCACTGGTAGTAGTAAAAGCGTAGTGTGCCTTGTGTGGTATGCGTGCGTCTACCAGAGCGGGCATTGGTGCTGGCTGTTCATGTGTCGCAGTTCTTTGTGTTGCAACAATAACAGGTAACAATACACATGTGTCAAAAATTTAAATCTTGTTCTGAATACAAAATATAATCACACAAAAACGCGTAAGAATAAAACATGAAATATACGTTGGTGACTGCTCGTGGATGCGTGTGCATGTCTATTCGTTGTAAGCCCACCAGTTGTTGATGTGGATACTGGTCGCCCTGTGATTGATCCATATGAGCACCTTGGTACGACTGAGGCAAGTTATTTCCTTGCTGAGGAGGCATTTGTTGTTCAGGGGTTGAATACATTTGATGAGCTTGTTGACCAAGAGCACCATTTGGTTGTGCTTGTAACGACGCGGGTTTAGGTTTGGAGGGAATAGGAAGTGGGCCTGATGGTACCGGTGGCACCAAAGCAATAGGTCTCTCATAGTGAGTGACGTTAGTTTCAGGATTCCAATAGTACATCGCTCCTGAACTCCCATCAATCAAACCCTTCCATGGTTCGGGTAAGGTCGGATCAGGTGGGGCGTAACGAACCCCAAGAGCATCAGCGGCTCCATCAACAGCCATGGTTGATAAAATTCAAACCTGGTAATGAAAGAAAAATAAACGTTAGTTCTTTTATATCATAACATACATCATAGCCAAAGCTCAAAACAAACAATGTATCTATAACCAAAACATAGAACATTATTACAACGATTGTTAGCTGCTTCCATGTTTCATTTATGCTTTATATAAAAATGATAATAAAAATAAAGATCAAAAATAAAAACCAAAAAAACTGAAGTTATTCACGAATAATTGCTATTTAATGAATCCCTATATGTATGATTACATACGACACATGTTTTCTCCGTATACTTATAATAAAAAAATACATAATTTTCTTGCTATAACATATTTGTTCTAACCCGTTATCTCCAAATTCATATATTAGGACTGCTGATGCTTTATGGAATGAAACACAATGCATGGGCAGAGATATAGTGTTTGGCAATTGATCAGTGGTTATAAAAAAGTTTTGAGCGTTTCACAGTTTTGCCTTTTCAAAAATGCTTTGCTTCTATCCAAATGCCAAAACTCAGAGTTGTTTGTCCGCTATATAACAAAACGACAAAAGAAATTAAGAACAATAAAAATATTAAACAAATTATAAAGCTTATGGCTTAATCAGTCACACCTCTTAATGATGCTTGTGGCCAACTGTACATCCTATGAGCTGAGGCCAATGAGATAGTAATATTAAAAGCACGTTATATTTAAATTATATGGCAATGGGGGTGTTTGGATGGTTTTTTTAGATGCGAAACTTCTTATGCATACACTAATAGAAGTTATTGGTTTTATTGCAGTGCTATGCTTCAGTACCTAAAATCACTTTCCTATCAATGCACAACATAAGTAAATTGATGAATGATCCACTGTAACTCTAACTAAAATCAGGTTATTGAAGTCTTTTATATGCTCATTTTTGCAAAACAGATAATAGATTAGTTTGTGTGAACTTGAACATATTAGGGCTTTGAGGGGAAAAAAAGAGATTGTTATCATGAATATACATAATGAATACTTACTCGAGTAGAGAGAAGTAAACGCCATAGAATACCCTGTGTTACTTTCTTTTATATAATCGTGATAATTTGTACATGAATAATAATAGAAGAAAATTATGATAACGTGTACATTAATAATTAAAAGTCTTACATCTACAGTTGATGCATTCTTCTCTTTTCCAGCAAACTAATCTACAAAAAAGAAAAGGCATGTAGGGAAAAAAATACCAAAATAAAGAAGACATCATACATACCTCAGCCACCATGGTTGGTTGATGGATTTTTGTTAGGGTTTCAAACTATCTTGCAAAAAAGAAAAGGCGGAAAAACACAAAAACAAATAAAACATCATACATACCTAAGCTGCCATGGTTTGTTGATGAATTTTTATTAGGGTTTTGAGAAAAAATTATAATGAATAAACTGATAATTTTTTTATGTGGTTATATGTTTTTTATTGGTTATTTGTTCTAACTTAGGGTTATTATTGTTGGAATAGTACGTAGCTTATGTGGCTTTATCAATTATGTTTTGGAAAGAAAATAACAAAAGTTCCATTGTTCAAATGGTTGAGATGTTTGGTAGTGTTAGTAGAGATCTAAGGTTCGAACCTTGTTAGTTACATTTTTTTAATGTACAATTAATCTAAATTTTTCAGTGGTAAAGAAGGCCTAATTTTAGAAATTAATTAAATAACAAAAGTTCCATTATTCAGACTACTTTCCAAAGGGATATTTGGATCAGGTCAATCATGAAATTTTGCAGATTTCTTCAAGTCAATCATGTTCCATTGTGGCTAGTCTTTGTTGGCGACTAATATGTATATAGTTCTGTCAAGAGTTATATATAAGCATTGATCCCTGGCAAACGCTCGTCCCAATGGATCATGATTGGCCCAAAGATGTTGAAAAGGTTCAGGCCACATGTGGGAAACATCAATCCTTTCCTGCATTAAACATAGGTATTTTGGTTTTCCCATATCCCCTTTTTATACTCGTTTCCATGTGTATATCAAATCTCAAATCCAAAATCCTAGTTTATCAAATCTCTAAACAAAAATCTGCAGGAAGTATTCATAAACAATGTCTGCAAACAACAAGAGATCAACACAATGGGTTGAAGGAGAAGTTTCAAGCAGGTCTGCTTCAAAAAAGAAAGCGGCAAAAAGTGTAAAAAAATTTAAATTGGATGGAAATGTGTGGTACAATTGGTGGGCTGCTGAAAGAAAAAAAGCAGGAAAAACACAATCTATCAAACAACATGCTGAGGATGAAAAGGAGTACAAAGCAACAAAAAAAACCATCTCTCAAACAACATCCCACGGAGTACAAGACATTGGATGATGATGATTTGTCTGATATGGAGTTTGATGGGTTGGATTACGAAGATGCACATGTGGCATTTGACACGGAGAAATCTCCAAAATTAGATTAGTAGATTTTTAGAATGTGTAACTTTTATTTCCAGTATTTTGTAATTTTTCATTTCAAGTTTTAATGGAAAATGTTTAATCTTAATTTCAGTACTTTTGTCATTGCTCAATTTTCTCATTACTTGTTGATATTAATATAATGATTCACCCTTTGCACTAAAAAAGATTCTGCTGCTAAGAAAACGTTACTGCAGCTGGTTTTGTACATTATTTTGTAAATTTTCATTTCAAGTTTTAATGGAAAATGTTTAATCTTAATTCCCGTACTTTTTTCATTGCTCAATTTTCTCATTACTTGTTGATATTAATATAATGATTCACCCTTTGCACTAAAAAAAAAAAAAAAAAAAAAAAAAAAAAAAAAAAAAAAAAGAAAAAAAAAAAAAAACTGCTGCTAAGAAAACGTTATTTCTGGTGGGTTTGTACTGCTAGAACTGAGAGTGCAGGGGTGAATTGGTAACATTTACACTTAACGGTTTAAAACCCCAATCAAATCGATAATTCAGTTTCACGCACACATAATTTCTCTATAATTACAAACACTAACATCTTTTATCAATCATTTTCAAAATCCCCAAATCACAAAACCCTAATTCAAGATGGTGTTGTCAATTGAATCAAAACGCACATTTGTTGACAGATACAACATGGTCGCTTTTTTGAAGAAACCAGATGGTTCTGAAGGATTCACACAGATAATCGATTTCTTGAATGCTACCCTTATTAGGTATGCATTAACTGTGAATCCTCCTATATGCATTTCTTTTATTAAGCAGTTTTGGGCTACTGCTAAGGTCATAACTTTTAATGAAGAAAAACAGATTAAGGCTAAGGTAGATGGCCAAGATATACTCATAACTGAGTCATCTATTAGGGAATCTCTTAACCTACCAGATAATGAAGTGATTGTGTGTCTTGAAAATGCCGCCATTTTCAAAGGTTTGAAAAAAATGGGGTATGAGAAGAAGAATGATAGATTAAAATTTTACAAAGGTCTCTTCTCATCTTAGTGGAAATTCTTGATTCATACTCTCTTACATTGTTTGAGTCCTAAAACAACAGGTTGGAATGAGTTTGGTACCACCATGGCATCAGCAGTGATATGCCTTGCTAAAGGAAAACCTTTCAATTTTTCAAAAATGATTTTGGAGGGTATGATCAAGACCTTGGCTGATGATGGTACTTCTTTATTATATCCAAGGTTTTTGCAACTTATTATTCAAAAACAGTTGACTACCTTTAAAAGACATAAAGGAACTTATGTTGCCCCCTCACTACAAAAGAAAGTATTTTCAAATTTGAAAAATAATGGCAATGATTTTTCAGGAAAGGTTACACCGCTTTTTCCATATATGGTGAACCTTCCACAAAAAAAGGGTGAGGATGTCATAGGTGTGGAGCAGGCCAGTGGTAACATACATGAGAGTGAGTATACACCCGTTGATTCACATCTCAGGGAAGGTAACACATCCAGAAGTGGTGAGGGTAGTCCTGAAACAGATGAATTGATGGATACTGGTGAAAATAGAATGAAACTTATATAGGATCTGAAGGCCTGTTGTACCCAGTTAGAAGAGGATGTTCTTGGCCTTCAAAAGCGCTTAACAAAAAATGGTGCAAAGATCAAAAGGTTGAAGCTGAGTGTTTGATATTTGGAAGGTCGAAAGAGGTCAAGAAAAGCTCAGTTCAGAAGGTTGAAGAAGGTGGGCACAACACAGGGTGAGTTCTTCTAAGGCTACTAATTTAGAGGATGCTCCCAAACAGGTGAGGAATGAAAGCAGAGTCTTAGGGGAGGAAACAACAAATGCTGAAGGTGCTTGTGCTGATATGCATGTAGATATGGATATTGGGATTGATAGTGATGATAATGTGGATGATGATTATTTAGTTGCTGACAAGGGGGTTATGAGGCGGTTTTGGAAGATGTAAATAAAGAGCAGGTAGTGGAAACTAATACTAGTTTGGGAGAAACTGCTACTAATAGTAATGTTGAAAAAATGGCTAAGGTGGTACAACAAGATGTTTCTGCTGCTACAACAATCAAGTTTCTACTGCTGAAGTTGCTACAGATGAAGAGGTTGCAAAGAGAGTTGATGAAGCTGAAATAGCTAACTTTATGGATGAGAAGAGGAGAGATAAAGTGTCTGAATTTGAAACAGATGAGCAAGTAAAATTCAGACTTAAATAAGAGGAGAAAAAAAGAGCTCATGGAGAGCAAATGCAAGATTTTATTGATGCGGATGAAGTTCTACAGGCTAGAATTAAAGAACTTTACACATATGGACTGTAAATGGGGAAGACAAAGTACAAAGACTTGCTGATTTGATAAATGAAAGATATGAAGAATTAGTTTTGAAGGACCTAATTAATTCAATGAATCAACGTCAAAGTCAGAAGAGGAAAAGAAATCCTACAAGGTCTCAGCTCATCAGTGAAATGAAGATATACATACAGCATCAAGGTGAGTATAAAGCTTCTGACCTCAGGGGAATGACATATGAACAAATTGAACATCTATACTACCGAATCAAGAAATATGTTGAAAACTTTATACCCATGGGTACAGAAGAAACACCATCAAAGAAACAAAAGATCATTGAAGACAAACCTGCTGAGAAGAAGAATGATTCACAAAGGAAAAAAGACAGCTCTTCTCATGATCAGATGATGGTGATTGTTCCTAAAACATTATATGTTGACCCTATTCAAGCTAGACATCTAATCATGGACTGGGAGATTTACCGAGATAAATTTGGAAATGCTTGGAAGATAATCAGGGCTGGTGGAGGATCAGCAGTGTACAAAAGGTTTGAGGATTTGATAAGAACAATTGACAGAGTAGACTTAGACAGATTATGGGAGTTGGTTCAAGAAAGAATCAAAATAGTCAAGAAGCTAGATGCAAAAGAGCAAGATTTGTGGGTTGAATTACATAGGTTATATAAACCTGATCCAGCTGATATCTATTGGAACTTCCCATGCCATCATTTCTCAACTTCATGGAAGTTTTATGATAGCTGCAATGTACATCACTTATCAACACAAGGTGGAATTGATGTTTTTATGCTTGCAGAAAAAGAATATCCTTTGCCTGCTAGTTTACTTGCTGTGATGACATCTACAAAGATCATATGTGAAGAACGTAGAGAGGTAGTTAAAGATCTCATTGAAAGAATTCATGCTCAGTATAAGAGAGCATTGTATGATGTGAAGAAAACAAGCTGATAAGTAGGTGTTTGGAGGTAGCATGGGTACGTACTTTAGCTTCTCTGTTTTTATTATGTTGTAAAAAACCTTTTATAATTCACCTTTTGTGAGATTACAACTCTGTTGTTTGTACAAAAGTTACTACTGCTATTACAATAGTTACTACTGCTATTACAATAGTTACTACTGCTATTACAACTCTGTTGTTTGTGTAACTCAATGTGACTAATATCAAGGTTAATGATAACTGAGTTCACATTTTGCTATAAATAATAGTCACATGAAATTCACAATGTGACTATTTTGAATGTATTGGTCACATATAATACCCTTATAACTTGGCGACAATCATGATTTAGATACACATTTGTGATATGGTGTGACTATTGTAAAGCCTATAGTCACATGATCGTGCTACAATTAAATGTGACTATACACATTAGGTTGTGGCAAACAAACACACACTAGACTTTAGACACACATATTAACTTACGTGACCATATGTATCAAATTTTGGTTACACTTAATCATGTATGTTTATGGTTTAGTGTGACCATATATGACATTTGGTCACACTCTTCAAGTGTGTGACATATATTTGTCACTTTTAAATGCATATCGTTACTAACGCTTCAAACTTACTTTTCAGTTGTCACACATTTCACATTCATATGTGGCTAAATATTCAACAAAGATTAGCAGTCACGTTTAAATAATGTGTGACAAACATGACTATATAATTTAGCCACATACACAATTACCTCATGTGACCATATATCTATTTTGGTCACACTTTAAAATTGTGTGACATATATTTGTCACATATGTATATCTATAGTGTGACTAATGTTTCGAGCTCATTTGTATCTGTCACACGTCTCGAATTAAAAGTAACTAAATAATCAAAAATTTTTTTTCCAGTTACCTCTAGTTACAAAAATATTCAAATGTGTGACAATAGAATTCCGAAATGGTCACACAAGTCGGATCAAGTGTGGCTGTTCATTTTATTATGGTACATTTAGTCACGTATAAATGTTACAGTGTGACATTTCAAAATCGACCATGCGTAACCAATAGCACTTTTTGTACTAGTGTAGAGAGTGTCAGACACTGTTGGTCCCTCAATTTGTCTATGTTGCCGTTGGTATTGTTAAAACTCCCGCCAATTATTAAGTTGAGTGTTCACATTTGGTCCCTCAAGTTGAGTGTCGGGTTTAGCTTGGGTTAGATCATAGTTAAATAGTGATTGGACTATTATGCCCCTGAAACTAGAACATAAAACGTGCGTTGACCCAGCCCAAATGGGTCAAGGGACGCAATCAGACACAAAATCCTAAGGTTTGGATGCCTGGCGACGAATTTTGAAAGTTAGGGTGCATTGCGATGCTTTGTGGAAAGTTTAGGGACCAACGGTGTATTTTAGTCTAAAAATTATAAACACATAACATAAAGATCCAAAATTTAAACAATAACATAAAAATTGAAACACAAACAAAAAATTTGAAACAAAAACATAAAAATTGAAAAACAAACATAAATATTAAAACATAAACATCTAAACAGAAACATAATTTCATTGATCAAAAGGAGGAGTTCACAAGATTACAAATTTCCAAAAAAACTTTCTAAACACACAATTGTTTAGAAGTTTGACCCGCTACCTTCCGCATCACCTTTTTTCTTCCTTTTCTTCATCTCCTTTTCTTTCCTCTCCTTCTTATCCTTGAGATGCTTGAACACATCTTCAAGATGGGAGATCCTCTATTTCAACTCATCAAACTATGGTATACCGGTATCCACAGTCTCTTGCTTCTCCTCGTCCTCCTACGTATCACCCTAAAGCATCTCATAGTAGCCATCTTGTTTCCCGGCCAAGTAAGCATCTGTTTCCTCAACTCCTTCGGTACCTTCCTGTAAGAACCATACTCGTCAATTGGTTCAGCGCCATAACCATCAAGAAGTAAATCCATTAGATAATCGTTCTTCAAAACTTTCGTACTCCTCTTCCTCGGAACCAATGTAGATAGCCATCTGCTTCTTGGTTTTGTTCTTTGGGTTTATCTGTATTTTGGTGGAATGTGTGTGTGGTTTGGTGTGTTTAAATAAGCAAAATGTAGACGGAAATGAATAGTCCCTATGCAATCGTTTCGGTTGCCGTGTTACTTTGGGAGAGAAAGGTTAAAACGTTGACAATTTATTAGTCTTTGAAAAAAAGTCCCGAGGAAATCTCTTCGGTTGCCACGTGTGTTTTAGCTGCAAACTTAAGTTAAGACTTTGCAAATTTGGTCATTAAAATAAAGTGTGGCTAGTCAAAGGCGGGAAACGAGTGAAATTGCGATAATACCCTTGACTAACGAGCGTTAGCAAAATGTTAGTCTCGGTGTCTTTTTTGCATTTATATGGAACGTGAGTGGCGTATTTGTATGCCTTTATGACTCGATGTATTTTTTGCACTTTTACAAAACGTCACTAAATTTGCAATTTACCCTATAATATTATAATGACATGAATTACGAGGGTCAATTTAACACACCCATAACTTAAAGGGCACCAAACTCCAAAATTCACAAACCAACACCACTCAAAACCCAATTCCCCAGAATATCATCACAAACCCTAACACACAAACCCTAACAGACAAACACACAGTAAACAAAACAATGTCATCGACATTGTTAGAGCTCACACGGTCAGCTCACGAAGACACCGAACGGTTCGAACGCCTCATCGTGAAGGATTTGCAAAACGAACCGGCGACAAGCAAGGACCGGTTGTCGCAGAGTCACCGTGTTCGTACTTTGATTGATCAGATCACCTCCACTACTCATAAACTTGTACGTCTTGCTGTTTATTTAGTTTTTGTAACATCTAGGGTTAGGGTTTCATATTGAATGATTTTATGTTTTTTAAGTAATTTTTTCTATTAGTATGACGATGCGGGAATGCGATTACATTTTTGTAAGGTAGTTGTATGTGTAATTATTAGTGTTTTATATAGGAGTATTTTAAACGCTAAAAGGTAAATGCTCTAAAATGCTCGTCGCCAAACATTGCGGATGTTAGTGTTATAATTTAGGAGCGTATGAACAAAATACAAATGCTAAACACTCTTTGCCAAACAAGCATTCTGTTTGTGCGCTAAAAGGTGAACGTTCCAAAATGCTTGTCGCCAAACACAACGGATATTTTGATTGTCGTTAGTGTTTGTGATGTTTAGGGTTAGGGTTTGATATTCGATGAGGTTTTGTTTATTAAGTGATGTCCGAAGATATGAGATTACAAGTTTGGGAACTGATATTCTAAGCTAGTGATTAGGGTATGTTTGGCAAAACTAGCTGTAAGTAGTAGTTGTTAGTTTTATAAAAAGCGTTTGGTAGCGTAGCTCTATGTAAAAGCTAAGCGTCAACTCTAAAAGCTTCTTTTTATTAGCGTTTCAAATATGAGTGTTCAAACAAAATTTAAAAGCTAAACGCTCGTTGCCAAACAAGCATTATGTTTTAACGCTAAAAGGTAAACACTCTAAAATTCTTGTCGCCATATACATTGGATGTTTACATAATTACATTATAACAGAAATTTAGAGATTATGAGCTTGGAAAGCAGATAGCGTAAGCTAGTGATTTTAGTTTAGTTTGTTACTGGTGAAAGAATTTAAAATATAGCTGTTTGGACCGGAATGAACTATAGGACAGTGTGAAATGACTTTATGTTTACTGAGTATGCTCTAACTGATATTGTATTGTATGCTCTAACTGAAAGTATAGTATGGATTTGTCGTGAACTAGGTCTGACCATTTCGACCCAAGGATCGGACCGAACTGAACAAAAAAAAAACCGACCAAACTGGCATGAACCGAGCCGGCCAAAGCTTGACTGGTCTGGTTCTCGGTCCTTTGATTTTCCTTTTATCGGTCTCGGTCCGGTCCGATCACTTCCCAGTTCCCACAACTTGTCCAAAAGGTGTCTAAACCTGAAAGTCCGGTGGAACAGGGACCGACCAAAAACGGGAGCATTCGGTCCAGTTTGCGGCTCCTAGTTATAGTTTGTTTGGGCTCCAAACCTTTCTGGTCCAGTTTTGGGCGCGAGCACACCCCTCTTGAATTTCTGGAGTAGAACTATGGGATAGTGACTTAAGTGTAATAGTTTATTGGTAAAAGAAATTTAAGTAGCTGTTTGGATTGGACTGAACTATACGATAGCGTAAAATGATTGTTTGCATTAATTGCTGCTATTGAGTATACTCGAACTGATACTCTACAGGTTTGGTTAGGTTTTAGGGGTTTTTGACTGGCTTTTGCACACTTTTGGTTGCTATAGGATCTTTGAGATAGTATAGTACAGATTGTGTTGTGAATGGTATTGTGAACCGCAGGACTTAAGCTGTGAGATTGTGATTCAAGCATAGTTTTTCAGTGGTAATTGGTAAAAGAACCTAGTTGTACGACAGCGTAAAAACACCTGTTTTGTATGACGGCACCGACTTTTGCGCACTTCCAATCGCTTTCGAATCTTTTCTGTTATTAGTTTTGCATTTATGGGTATATCTTGTTCTGAGAAATGGTATAATGTACTGTAGTTTTTTAATCTTTTTGTGGAACGTTTAAGTAAGATTTTGAGCTGTTTTGCTTACTTTACGGTTGTTCTGGTTTAGGTTGATATATATGAAGATAAAGATAATGCGAGGAAGGAAGAGATTGCTGCTCTTGGTGGACAAACTGCTACGGGAACTAATGTTTTTAGCGCGTTTTATGACCGACTGAAAGAGGTAAGCGTTTCAGCTTCCTTTCCGGGTATTTATGAAAGTAACCCTTTGTTTTTAGGATCTTTATTGAACGTATTGGTTTTGAACTTATCATGTCATTTACCATTCTCTGTTAAGACCATGCATTAATTATTTTCTGAATTAGTGCTCACTGTCATAAGTGGTTTGACTTTTTAAATTATATGTATGTGATCTGTTTGAGTCTTTTGGGGGGATATAGAAAGCATATTGATCAATTGTTTCTTTTAATCTGATAGCATTAAGACCTCACTACCAACTCAGTGACAGTACGAAGTCTACTTCATTGCCTGTCGCAGCTTCAAATGAAATCAAGTTGATAATTCACATAAATTAGGACCTTGTTAGCTTTTAGAGGGAATAAATGCGGGCTAAAATAATTTTGTTAATTAAATTGTCAGTGCATAGTCTATAAATACATGATTTCTTATGCAGATTCGGGAGTATCATAGGCGTGTTCCATCAGCACGGATTATTGACACGACTGATGAATATGAGCAATTACTCGAAGAAGAACCGGTGGTTGAGTTCAGTGGAGAGGTTAGTCACTCTTTATGTTTCTTGTAACATCTCTCTCTATGGCCTCATATATTGTTGTCTACAGTTATTATTTGTGGACAACTTTGGTTAACATTTGTAATCGAGTTTTAATTCTTTGTATGGCTTATTCTTTGCAGGAAAGCCATGGACGCTACCTGGATCTGCATGAGTTGTTCAATTACTTCATCAATTCTAAGTTTGGCAGTAAAATTGAATACTCTGCTTACCTTGATGTTTTTGCACACCCACAACTCATTCCCCGGAAACTTAAGATGACAAGGTTATAATATATTCGGACTTCTTATATTTTCTTTTCTGTGTATATCTGTGGTTATAACTGTTCAATTTATCGCGAACCGCGCTTCACTGCGGGTATAAGTGGTAAGTGACTAACACATTAGGCGTTGTTTTAGTTGGCATTCACATACATCGCATAGTTGTCAAAAGCGTGCGCTTCATGCGCTATAGCGAGAAGCGACGCGCAGGCGGGCCCACATCGCTAAGTCCATGAGGCAAAAGCCCACCAACATTAAAAGCGACGATTTGGAAATTAGGGTGTGATTAAATGGGTTGGTTTTGGTCGGAATCATGTTATAAACATGATACAAGGATCCAATCATACCCAGAAACACGTTTGGTTTGATTTTGGAAATTAGGATTCATGGTAAGATTTGGGATTTTTTGATTTAGAGTGTTTTAATCCAATTAAGTTAGTGGGTTTTGGTCGGAATCATGTTATAAACATGATACAAGGGTCGAATTATACCCAGAAACACGTTTGGTTTGATTTTGGAAATTAGGGTTCATGGTACGATTTGGGATTTTTTGATTTTGAGTGTTTTAATCCAATTAAGTTAGTGGGATAGTGTTAGAATGCAGTGTGAATCTTATTACAACCCTAGAATCTAACCAGAAACACAAAATGAATCAAAATCAAAGTTTATTGCAACCCTGCGCTTTTTTTTTTCTCGAGCCCGCACTTTTTATGCGCCTTTCGCTTTAGCCATTTTTGGGTCTTTGCGCTTTGCAATCGCTTTCGCTTTTGACAACTATGATACATCGTCCTTTTTTTTCCTTATACATCCTTATAGAATTGTAAAAAATTACTGCGGGGCTAAGTTACTATTAATTATAAAAGTGAAAAAATTGTAGTATTTGATTTCACTTCTTTTGTTATTAATAAATAATAGATAGTAAGATGTAAGAACTAAAACTTTTAATACAATATATCAAACAACTCATATTTTAGGGGCTTTTATGAAACTTTGTTATGAATACGGGACGGGGTTAAGTTTTGTAATGAATAGTAACTTACCCTGTTATATTTTCTCTAATTGTATATATATATACAATATCATAATTTGTATGTAGAATCTATTATTTTTATATCAGTGTAAGCAAAAATCTGTATGCCTGATTATATTTAGTTTTTCCAGTCAATACAAGGATTATCTGAGCAAAATGCTAGAATACCTGGTGTCTTTCATTATACGCACAGAGCCACTGCAAGATCTTGACAGATTATTCTCAAAGGTACCCACTCTTAAATGTTTATCTTACCTTTTTCATTTTATATATTTTATATGCATTATATGCTCTGTATATGGTATGACCATCTTATAACTGTAGTAGTTTGTGGTGAAATACATGCAATGGTTAACGATTGATTGCAATATTCTTTATATTTCACTCAAGTAATTAGACCCTAGACTAAGCTCTAACTCATGGCTTGAATCTTATGAACTTTATTAAAGCATGCATTCATGCTCGTGCTGCCATGCCAAGTTTATTACAATAGCATTTATAATTGACCTTGTGCTTGAAAGAATTAGTAGACTATCATTAACATAAGATATATAAGATGTAGATAGGTTGCTAGTAGGTTGACATGCAGCTGCATACTATTTATCATCTCTGGATAACTCAAGCATGAACTACTAGCGTTACTGTGTTGATGTGTTATAACTTTAAAGCAGATCTAGGCGATCAAGTGGCTTTTTAGAGCTTAGTTTTTTACTAGTGATTATAAGTTATGTGATTATTTAGGAATCGAAGTTTGATAGAAATCATAGAATAGGTTAGGTTATGTGAATATTTAACTTTATAACCACCTTATTTATGACCAGACTCAACGTTGGTCTAATAGAAGCATTTTTAACCTTTATGAAGCATTTTCTTGTTATAGTTTCAATCTGTCCTTGTGCTGATGTGAAAACAAATTTAAAATGCAGAAAGTCTTGGAAAATCAATTAACGAGCTTTTTCTTATTGGTTAATTCAAAACAGGTGGCAGCTGACTTTGACGAACAATGGGCTGAGGGAAAAATAGATGGGTGGAAAGACGAGCCTCAAGAAAATGGACATGTTAATGCGTCTATCGATCTGGACTTCTATGATACAGTTGAAGAATTGGTTGCAATTGGGGGCGACAGATTGAAGGAGGTAAGCGGCATTCTAGACATTTTCTGGGTACCTTATTCTAAATCTCTTTTGCCTCCTTAAATTTGCTAATCAACATCTTTTATGGCAGGCATTGGGTGCACTGGGACTAAAGACCGGAGGCACTGTTCAACAACGTGCAGAAAGGCTTTTTCTCACAAAGGTATTTGCATTATGTCTCATTAATCTATGTTTTACTCTTCATAATGTTGATTAAACTTGATAAATATAAGAAGTTCAAAATAATTTTTGGTTTGCAATGGGATTCTCCCTTCGTCCAAAAATAATCGCTACGTGACCAATATTTAGTGTTTTCTTTAAGTTTGTAATAATAGTTGTAATTAGGGTAATCTGGAAACTTAATCAATTTTTTTTATAAAGTTAACAATGATATTGAAACATATAGAAATAGTAAGATTCATGACAGTAATATTGGGATGGTGGGGGTATAATTCATGACAAACAAAAAAGGGTGTTGAAATTCATATCTATTTACATTGAGACCTTACTTTCAGGTTTTGTGGCAGATATAACCTCACTGTGAGTTATTACGTGAAACTTGTATCATTATGTTGTCTGCTTGAATCATATCTCACGGTCGCTTTTATCTACTTGCTATAATTTTGCAGCACACACCTCTCGAAAAGTTGGATAAAAAGCATTTTCTACGAAAGCCTGAACAGAAAGGTGTGGTTGCTTCACATCAAAATGATGTTTCAAAAGATATTGCTTTAATGGAGGCCAAGATAGAGAAGTTATGTGAGATATTGTCAGAGGTAAACAGAGCACCTATATACCTTTTCACTTTTCTTTTTTATCAGTTTTTCCGACTAATCAAGACAACTCTTTTTTTACAGACAATAGCAGAGACAAAACGAAACACTGATAGGAAACAGGCACTGAATTACGACGAAATGGAAGCTGAAAGGGAGCAGGTTAGATCAGCTTTATAATTTATTTTTATGGTTAGAGTAATTTACATGAATGGTCCTAGTAGTTTTGTAAGAACAATGGGAATTGTCTCTCGTTGATATTATATGCATAATTGGTCCCTAAATTTGCGGGTAATGGACAAGGGGTCAAAAGTGAAAGAAAACAGTGCAATTAGGATCCATTTATTCGAATAGTATCAGGAAACCTTGATTTCTGTTATTTCTACCAAACTTCGGGAAATTTCTGTGAATTTGACTCATATAGTTATGTATTTCTATTATTTACTGTGCAATTAGGATCCATTTATTCGAATAGTATCAGGAAACCTCACTCTTATTAACATATTTGCAGGAGGATGAACCTGAAGTTGAGAGTGATGATGAGGATCAACAAATATATAATCCTTTGAAGTTGCCAATGGGTTGGGATGGGAAACCGATACCATATTGGCTCTATAAGCTTCATGGCCTTGGGCAGGTAGTGTTACTTTATTTTTATTGTATTTTTGCGTATATTCATTGACAGTAATGTAAGTTCACTATTTGTTTTTGTCTTAATGTGTCTAATAACGTTTCAGGAGTTCAAATGTGAGATATGTGGAAACTATAGTTATTGGGGAAGAAGAGCCTATGAACGTCATTTCAAGGAATTTCGACATCAGTATGGTATGCGTCGACTTGGTATTCCTAATACAAAGAACTTCAATGAAATCACTTCAATTGAGGTATGCCTTTCTGATAAACTTAAATTGTAATCATTGTTATATATGGTGTTAAATGTGGCTATCGGGGGGATTAATTACTTTCTCGATCATAAAAAACTGATACAGTTTCTAACAAAAAGATTTTTTTTGGTCAATATGTAACAATATTCACTCCTTTTTATGGGTTAAAGTAGGTTAACCCATAAAATGATCTAGTGTTGTATATCTAACAATATACAACACTAGTTTGTAGCTAGTGTTTTTATCTTTTTGTGGAATGTCACAAACGATCTAGTGGTCGTTCAAGCGTTTGCTTGAGGTTAATGTGGTATTTCAACCACATTCCATTGTACTTATCTTTTTGTTATCTTTTTTGTTGCTCGCTTGCACCTCTATGTAAATCGAAAGAATTAATATACAAATAACATTCTTCTAAAAAAAAATTAATATACTTTACTGGGGTAAACCTTTACCCAAAAAAAGTAGGTTAACCCTCAAACTCTCACTTAATTTACTGTTTAACCCTTAAACTTTCTTTTGCCATGTTTTTTATTCTTAAAAACTTCTATTTTATGTTTGATCTAACCGACCCAATTTTTTTTAACCGATTAAATTTCAAAAACTATTTTCCTGCTTACGTAGATTGAGTGAAAGTATGAGGGCTAGACCGTTGTTAACCCATTTCTTTTGTCAAAGTTAAATTTCCAGTTCGTTTGATAATTGAAAAAGTTATTGACAGGCCACATTGGCAACCATGGTACTTTCATGTTATCTTTGGTAGCAATTTTTTCTCTCTTTAGGTAAATGTTTTATAATCTTGTTAACTAATTGGTTCACCATACAGGAAGCACAACAATTATGGGAGAGAATTAAAGAGAAACAAGGTGTCAACAAATGGAGACCTGAACTTGAGGAAGAATATGAAGACAGAGAGGGAAACATTTACAACAAAAAGACATACACTGATCTTCAACGTCAAGGGTTGATATAGTATATGCTGCTCTTAACCATAAGTAAGTTTGTTTATTTTATAGCAACTTAGTTTTAACGACGTATCTGATTCATGCTGCTAGTAATAAGTTTCTGCCAATCTAATCTGTTTGGTTTGTTTTTCTTTGAACCAGTTTGCCAGAATTTGAATATGTTACAATGGCGTCTGAAATACATTTCATCGGAACTTATTTTTGCGTGAAAATGGTTGTTAAAGTGATGTTGCAATCAGGAGCAGAAATCAGATATATTTGGCTAATGGTGTTGAATCTTGTCATGGTTTTGTATGAAGATTTTGTAGCATTGTAAACTTCAGAGCATAGATGGTAATCAGTTAAGTTGCTTCACCCTCAATATTTGACTGCTGCATTAGTCGTCGCTACTTGTCTTTTTGAGCAAATGTAACATTCTGTTTCTAGGTTCTAAACAGATGTGGTACTTGGGTTTTGGAAGCATGATTTCTCAGCTTTTTCTTTCTTTGAGATATTTAGCTTGATATAATTTTATCCAGAAAGTGTTACTTGGGTAAAAACCATAAAACTGTTGTCCAATATCAGATGCCTTTTCTTTTGCTTAATTGAAATGGCAATGTTTAAGCAATAAATGGGCTCAAGTTACTTGACCAAAAGTTTGAAGTCTGGCTGATTTTGTCTGGAATCAAAGCCTCTTTAAACCATGACAAGATTAGTGTTAAACCAAGACGGGCTATGATTTCTGTACGCAAGATATATGTATACCAAAAATGTCACGTTTTCTTACTTTTTCAGGAACATTTTTTTGACAAAATAAACTAATTTTCAACGTCTAGCAAAGAGAGGCCTGCAGTCAAATGTTGGCTCGATGTTCAACTGTCAGTTCAACTTCAAAATTTAAATTAGAAAAAAAGCGGTTTGAGCTTTGGTTTGGCTTCTAGCCCAGTTTGAATCAAAACATTTCCTAATTATAATCTAGTTCATATCATTTTATCCTGTTTGTCAATTCAAACAGGTTTTCGCCTAATATTATACCTATCATTAATTGCATTCTGAAATATAAATTATCTGTTTTGTTTTAACATTTTTCTCTTTGAAATTTGTAAAACCAAAAAACAAAACACCATAACTAAGGGTGTAAAGTGTAAACGAGTCGAGCCTTTGTCAACTAACTCGACTCAAGCTCATTCGAGCCAAGCTTTATTGAGCCCTAAACTCAAGCCAAGAAAATGAGGTTGAAATGTTTAACGAGTCAAACTCAAGCTTATATATGCTCGACTCGAGTTATTTATCAGGCTTTTCGAGCTTTTAAGTAATATATTATATATTTATATAATTATATTTTAACAGTTTATATGTAAATTTGTGAATGTATCAAGTTTTTCGAGCCGAGCTCGAGCCGAACAAAATATTGTCTAGTCGAGCTCTGCCAAAGTTTGAATCAGTTTGACTCGTTTTCACCCCTGAATCAGTTTGACTCGTTTTCACCCCTGACAATGACTACTATTTGAGAAATAAATGAGTTATAATTTATAAATGTACTTTCCAAACTTCCCTAAAACCCTGCTACAACTAGCCTTTCTCCTATATCTAAAAATCCTTATTAGTTATTACCAAAAAACAAAAAAATTACAAGTTAGCCGAAGAGCTTCTTCGTCAGAGACACCATTTCTATACGCTTTTTCTTCGCTATCTCTATCACTCTAATTCATAAACTTTCTGCAATTTGGGGCTTTACACAAACACGGGACTTTGCAATCATCACTCTCGTCTGGATCAAACAAGTAATCATACCTACAACCACCAAAACATCAATAATAGTTGGGAAAAAAAAAAGTATTTATATACACACTGATGGTCAATTTGGTTATTGCTTTAGTTAATGAAATAACTTACGTTAGTTCGTCACCAATGGCCACATTAGTCCTTGCAATAAGTACTATTCGGCTTTCGTCACCACCAACACTCATGATCCTTGCATAGCAGTTTGGATTACACTACACAAACAGCATATATTATTACATAAAAATCTAAATTTTGAATATACGAAGTGTTGCAATTAAAATGCACTTTGGGAGAGGTTAGACATGATTTACTAATTTTCTCTTTAGCTACATATATTTTTATTTTACCCATTTGAGCCGTTAAAGATAAACATAACCTAAATTAACCCATTCCTAAGAAAATTCTCGAGATTGCAACCTCTAGAAAAGAAGATGAAAAAAGCAGGAAAAGGGTAGTCAGGGACATACGGAATGGTTGATTAGCCGTGCTACGTTTCCTTTATCTGTTGCATCTACAACAACTTCTTCACTGATTTTAAACAGCTGCAAACGAAACAAGAGTTACATTGAGTAAATCGGTTTTAGTTCATTATTAAGATTTGTTGACTAAACGAAAAGAGTAAATAAAAACTCACATAACAGTCTTTGCCTTCTCTGCGATATCGTGCTTCCCTTAAATCAGCAACACTCCCTCTTACTTGTTCACCACGATATTCCAATACCTAGTATAAATGCAAGAGTAAATTACAGATCCTTAATTTAAATGCATGTTTTATATTTGGTCCATAATTAATATATATATATATATATATATATATATATATATATATATATATATATATATATATATATATATATATATATATATATATATATATATATATATATTTGAACTAAAATTAATAATTATATTGCATGTTTGCATTTTTGGCCCCTTTCCAAGTAAAATGACCAAACTACCCTCAAATTCTTCACTTATGAGTTTTCTTTAAGATGACACAAACAAAAATTCTGCCAGATTTTTATTTATCAGAATCATCATCACTGTTACAATTAAACCTTAAAATTAATAAAAATAAGATCTCTAACAAATTTTCAGAAATAGTACAAATTAAGTATCCAAAATTACCATTTCACCCTCCATGATATTACGGCGTGCAAAGAGACCCCATCCATGGATTCCTGATTTCCCGAAGCAAACACGATCATTTTCGGTTCTCTGCATTTGCAACAAAAAGGCAAAATTTTACTGACTCAGCTTTCAAAATATAGATAAATTTCAGATAGATGTGTTTGTGTTAAGAACACTGAAGCTTTGCCTGTAAATGACGCAATCTTTCTCTAAAAGTTTCAAAGCTTCGAGGCTCTTGCACCTCCTGCAGAGAAAAATATATCAATTGTGTGATCTACAAGCAATACAGAAAATTCTAAAAATAATATGAAAAGAAGTAGTACTCTGAGGCTGTTCAAGCGGTGTATTGTGGTTAAAGAGTGATGACATGGTCTGGTAACTCTGTGCATTATTAGTCCATCTACCATTTTCTGACATAAAAACAAAATACAAAACCAAAATTAGGATGTATATCATCAACAGGAACAACTTGAAATGTACATATCTGTAACTTGGACTACCTTATAATGTGATTTATGGTGGACTCTACACCTCGCTGCAGAAAACGGCTCAGGCTCGGTGGAAGTCTCGGGTATTGGAGCTTCTTCAATTTGTAATCTTCTTGATGTAATCAATCTCGAACCAGTCTTGTTATTATTACTCTGGTTATTATTACTTAGTAGGCTTTTAGCAGAAATCACCCCTCCTGGTGTCTGTATTATTAAGACAGTATCTGGATTCGGAGCCCTAAAAAACACAAAGATAAATCAAACTTGGAATTGTCGTAGTAATTATAACATTATAAAACATAAGATAAGACATTGTTATGAACCTGTGATAAGCACAATACGACACCATCCGCGTGATCTGCTTTCCGTTCTTTTGCAGGGAATGCAACTTTATAAAAAGATAAGATTAGATCTTAGTATTGTTGTGTTTCAGGAACACCAGACTGGTATATAAAACATCGAAAAATATTAGACTAACCTCCATTCGATAGCCTGCTCTTGATGCACATGTTGCATGGTAATAAGTAGAACACTTGGAGCATTGTGTACAAGATCCATGAATTTGCTTACAAACGACACAAATCTACAGCAAGAAACAAGCTCAAGTCAATGTTTGTGTATTGAAAGACATTTTGGACCACATATAGAAATATCTGGTTATTTGTATATAAAATACCCACAAAACTAGGCGCCATATTTATCAAGGTCGATAGTGTCACATGATAAAGGGCAGTTAAATAGTACGCAAAGATATATATGACAGAATCCGTAGCACTGAACAATGACAGAAAAGGGAGTGTTGTGGACCAAATCAATAATCAACACATAAACTTTTTGTAACGATAAATAACAACAAATATGTAAATTTTGGTCCTTGGTATTCCATTTTTGGTCAATATTCTTGGGTTGTTTCAGCCATCTGACCAACAGATAATTTCCTAAGACTGACTATATAGTACAAATATATGGAAGCACCTTTACGAAAGTGTTTGATGGGATAGTTAATATTCCAACTGCAGGCTCCATCTTCTCGTCATTTGCGAAACAGACTTCAGGCCGAAACCAAGCACACGTTACATGGACCCACAATGGCTCAACATCAGTAGGCTTCAAAGCACCTCCTGAAACCGCAATCAGAAAACAAAAAACCGATTTTAATACTCAAAACCAAAACCTAACAAAAAAACACAAATGATAACAGCTAAAATGTGAATTTCATGCCTTTTACAGGACAGAGGCAGCACTCTCGCTCAATTTCTGGTGTTTCACAAGACCGGCAGACCCATGAAGTAAAATCTTGAACATTTCTTGCACCATAGCATTCTTGGTGCACAGCTATTTGACATCTGCCATCAACAATTTGATCATATTAAATATAACTAGACCCACAAAGAAATGTTAATTGATAAAAATTTGGATGTTGACTGGACCTGATGCAAATAATAATTTTGTTGTAGTCCCAATCTTCAATCCATCGGCACACAGCACAACGTTCAGTTGTCCACTTGGCATATACCGGCTCATATTTTTCTATAAATAAAAACATATAGGTAAATATGCTGAAAACTAAAGGTAGCAAAACGGGCGAGTCAGGAAACGGTTTAGAATATGTTCTTGGATAAAAAAAAGTGGTAATCCTCAAACAGACGGTCAGATTGGCACATGTTTTATCCAAAATTTTCAATTGTTTGAATATATCTGACAGGATTTGACCATTTTATTCATGATCCAATTCATTTGATTGGACCTGTTTGAGCCGTTAGACGTCAAAACAACTTGAATTGACCCATTTATAATTGAATAATTGATGGATCAAAATGGCATCTCTAAGTTTTATCCTAAGTGGACGTACCTTGCAGAAAACTAAGCAATTTCTGTTTTCGTGCTTTTAATGAAGGGCGCTTTACAGGATTGACAGAAACAACACTACGAGCATGATACTCGGCGACCTGCAGCATCTGCAAAGTAACATATTTTTTGCAATATTGTATCAGCAGATAATTCCAACATAAGTTGTCACCCAACTGTAAACAATCTAATGAAATATAATACATATATTATAAATTAAAAAAAATCAGATAAAGGAAATAACCGGTTCTGTGTACAGACCCATTGTTCTAGTGGCAGCATGGAACCCTTCACCTTGACGCTCTGTTTCCAATTTTTAAATTTTGACCCTGTATGTCGCTCCCATTCACTAAGTGCCAGCTTTTGGGTCCCGCAAGATCCACACTTGCACACAACCCTTCAACACACAAATCAAATAGGAAATCAGTTTTAGTATATAAACTTTATTTAGTCTTAATAAAAATTACAATATAATTCAAAATCCAGATAGGTAAGATTTTTCAAGCTTTTACCTAATGAATCCAATCAGTATACAAAACTAACCATGAAGTTGACATTTGAACATAAGCCAAGTGAATTTCAATGAAATGGAATATAACTTTATCACATACAAGAGTCTATAATGTGCACGGGCAAGTTTATATAACAGAAGTATGGCACACTCTACTCGGTTAACGAGTCACCCACATAAAGATACGTTACATCGACAATTATAGAAGTACTTTTTTAGGACATTATTTAAGCTTTTCGGATGGAGGCATCCCAAACTAACAAATAACGACAGTTTTTCTGACTTTTTTCATACTTCCTTTATATGTGAGCATTCCTATGCCTAAATGACCGTATTACATGTAAAATTCCACATGGATGGCTGATCATGGTTTAAAACTTTGAACTAAACCAATGAACTACAGAATCCAATACTACACAAAAATGTAAAGAGTATGCAAAAGTGTGACCCGGATCTACAGGCATCTACAATAATTTCAATGAGTTCGATTTATCTACTTGAAGTACTACAGTTTCCGCATGTACCTCTAGCCAATGAACCAGTATAAAAAATCTGACTAATCAAGGTACAAGTTTCATTTATTAATATCCTGTGACATGAGCTATATAGGCTAATTAGTAACCTACGAACATATGATATTTGCGCAATCAAAGTAGACATTGATCATAATTCCATACATGAAATATGTAATCATATTATTTCCGTACTGAATCTACTTAATAAATTGGTATTATGAAAATTCAATTATTCAAGTAATATGCTTCATTTCATTGATAATACGCATTAATTTGGGTTGAGTTAAGCATCATGGTTGTCCTAGATTTGCCTGATACATAAATGGAAAAAAACTAACGTGGCCTTAAAAATTATGGAATCATTGAAAGATGGATAGATAATTATAAGCTTACAAATGCAGGCTCGGAAAATATATCCCTTCAATGCCAGTGCAAACAACCGTGACCTTATCAGGCAACACCATTTCCTCTTGCTTTTTATTATATCTGAAAAAATAAAATGTATCATTATTAATAACATGTTTCATTTTCTAACAAATAGTCCAAAAAAACATACTTACCTTGATCCAGGCTGATAATTTTCAGAATCTGATAACTCAAAATTAAACTTTACTTTACAACCCGGGCAATAGTAATCACTCGTCCCAAGATCCTAGGAAATAAAGGTTTATAAAAATACAAAAAAATAAAATAAAATAAAAATATCTTACTGACAAAAAAAGCCAACGAAGATTAAGATTAATATAGAAACCTTGAAACGGTGACCAGATATTTTATCACATTCAGCATGCACCCACACTTTACAACCGTCACAACGTACCTGATTTAATCACGACAATCAAAACTTAGTTTATGAATGAATACGTTTTCAAAAAGAAGTATTAGGTTCCTAATTTCTTACCCATTTTTGAGCATCTGTACGATTCCATATTTTCTTGCATATGCCACAAACATGTTTTAATTTTGTCAACTGAAACAAAAGAAATATATAGGTATCACCATTCACCAGTGCATATTTACGGGGAATAAAGTGAACAACTTGACAACAAAACAGATAAGACATGTTATACTAACCCTAGCACACGTATTACAAAGAAGACCGTTATTAGGAGCCGCGTCATTCATCCTCTGCAACATTTTAAGTGTAATAGTTGTCCCACAGCCTTCACATGACTGCATACGCCGTCTGTTCAACATTTCCTGCAAAAATGAAAAACCAAATAGTATTACTACGCGTCTGAACTTTATAGAAAGAATTCGAATCATTTACACCGACTCACCTTCCTTTGAGAGACCCGTTCATGTTCCTGACTTGATCCCCTGGTCTCATGAAGCCCTTTAGGGATAGAATCGAGGTAATCCAAGTTACCAGCTGCTGCATTGATTTCAACCATTAGCATTTCTGTAAACCCATGTTCTGCTAAAAACGCTTCTTCTATTGCTGAACGAAGCACACTTGGTTCACTATCTTTCAAATCCGTCTGGCCCTGAAATCTAAACACAACAATTTTCCATCATTTGAAATTATCAATCGTTATTTACAAAACTTCAAATATACAAAATGAAACCAATAACAACGAACCTATCAACATTTTCCACGAACGAATATATCATTCCCCTTTTAATCCACGCATAATCCTGTTTATTTTCACAACTATCAGCATATCATAACTCTCATCATATGAAGACAAATACAAACTAGAATTTCCGAATTAATCTTACCCTTTGTGTTCCGTTTCCCGAGTACCCAAAAAACATGACACAAAAAGCATCATCAACCCGAAAACTAAGAACTTGTTGAGGAGCGTGCATAACCGGGTCAAGAACAATTGCAGGCCAAGCTGGATAATGCTTCCCTGATTTTGCCCACACAATATCACCCGGCAAAAACTCATCCGGCATTTTAAAAACCTCCTCCTTCTTCAACGTCCCATTAAACCCATTATCCTCCTCACTCTTATACCCCTCGTCATCAAGCTCAACTAATGATTTCCTATACCCATTACTATAATTATTATTATTACCCTTCTTAACCATAACCTGATCACGCGTTTTCGCCTTCTCTTTAGTACTATTACTTACAACAAATTCAGGGTCAACATTTAATACATCCTGATCATCATCATCATCATCATCATGATCATCGTCATCATCATCAACCTCTACTTTACTTTTCTCCTTAACTTTCCAATTATCCAAAATAAACGAATCATTAAACCGAGACGGAAGTACCTGAACTCGCCCACGAGACGTCCTAACCAACGCAGGCTTCGCCTTCACCTTCGTCTTCACCTTCACCTCAGTCTTCTCTTCCGTCTTCGGTTTCGTTTTCGTTTTCGGTTTCTTAACCACTCGACCAACAACCACCCCATCTTCCTCATCATCATCCTCATTCTCCTCAACCACCTCAGTTTTCGACACATTCGGACTCGACTCCACAATCACCACATTCCCACTATCATTACAGAAACTCGGAATGACCCCAGTAGCAAAATGAAACCCCATATCACTTAAAGATATCATCCCAGCAGCCACTTCACCCAGAAGATGCAAAGGATAATACCCACCACCCCCACCACCGCCACCACCGTCACCGGAGCCACCGCCGGAATCTTTATTTTTGCGTTTTTTAACAGACCAAACTTCGCTATCACCACCATAAGACTCAGTAACACGACAGCGTTTCAAATTGGGCATTGCCGTTTTCAATTTCTTCTTGATTATCATGTTTATAGAGACAAAACCCTAATTTGAATTCAGCAAATTAGTGGATGGAAATCCAAAATTGAAGATGGATTTGTTCTAAAGATCCAAAAGGGTGTCTCAATCATTAATCAGAATTTAATTTTCTGGATCTTTGCGATTTTTTATATTTTTATATGATGATTATTTATATATAAAAATATATAGGAAGAAGAAGATGATGATGTTGTCGATGTTTTAGATTAACGTTAAATAAAAGAAACCCAATTAAAAAAATAAAAATTTAATTTAATTTAATTTAATTTTTTTTTTTGGATATATAGATACAATGTGGTGTATGTATAGGTAAGACTGAAAGAAAGAGAGAGAGGGTAGGTGAAATGCTAACGTGCGCTTAATTCTGTGTTATGCTAACAATGAAGGAATTTTACTACTAGTATTTGTTATGAGTTTTAATAAAACAGTTGTTTCTTTTGTTGGTATAGATTTAAAAAAGTGATTTTTTCTTTTTTGGGTTTGTTAGGATTTTATAAGTTTTTGTTTTGATGGTTATATAAAGATTTATGAAACTTCATGAAAGAATTTTTTTTGTTTAGGTAGTTGCTAGTCCCGCCAAGTTTGTTGTTACAGTGAAATTGTGTTGGATTTAAAAAATGACAATGGTATAAAAGTTATTTTTAATTAATTTTAACTATAAAAATGTTGTTATGGGATATTTTTTGTTACAAAAGTGACGAACTTGATATATGAAGCAGAAGACAATGACAGATCATATATGGTTGATGAAGAATCATGGATGCCGGGGGCGGAACTTTAAGTGATCGATCACCGGAAAAGCTTTAGAAAGTGTCGCGTGTAGTTTCATTTCTAGAATCGAAGGCAAAGTTTGGATTTGGTAAGTTTTTTTTGTTGGATGGAAATGGTTACACATGTTAAATGGTTAGATATTGTCAACAAGACCACTTTCTCGTTAACTTGTACATATTCGTTTTCAACTTTCCAGTGGGAAAATGACATCGGCTGACCGGAAGGTCGCCTGAATGAAGTACTTCTGATCCTATGGTAATATGCACCACGAAGATGTTGTGGTTATGTTCTATGGTGCTTTTATATGTACTTCCATGAAGTGGTATATAGAAGTGGAGTCATGTGTACTTGATTCGTATAGATGGGGGTCTCATTGGCCTAAATATGAAATGGTGTATATATATATATATTTTTAAAATTTATATATATATATATATATATATATATATATATATATATATATATATATATATATATATGGAATTTAAGGTATAGCTCATAAAATCTTAACGAGGTTTTCTTCGTTTTGCTTTATGGTGGTCGGAGTTACATTTAAAGATGAACCTTTTATGTATATCTAATATTTTATTTATTTATTTATTTATTCTATAGCATTTGGATATAGAATACAGGTGGGTCACTTTGTTTTTTGGTAGGTAATGAAGGTGCAGGTGGTTCATTTGTGTCGTTGAGCTTGTTTAATAAGTTTGAACTTTATCTTTATATTGGTAATGTTACGATGGGCAAAATTGGAAATTTATGGGAAATTTTTCTTCGAAAGTGACAAAGTTGAGAAATGAAACAGAGGAGAGCGATCATGTTTTGTTTTGGTATGAATCTATAAAAAAGTGTATGTATGATTTATGATATGGGTTTGTTAGGAATTAGAGTTGTTATTTACAATGATTTATGATATGATATCAAAGTGTGAATCATGGATGCCAGGGCCAACTTTAAGTGACCAATTGACAGAAAAGCTTTAGAAAGTATCGTTTAGGACTCTAGATTCTTCTTTAGAAATGGGACACAAAGTCTCGATTTGATTTGGTTTTCGAACAATAAATGGTGTCTCTTAGCCTTTTCGGGTGGATGAAAACGGTCATAAAATGATAAATGGTTAGATTTTGTCACCAAAACGAACCACTTCAATCATTAACTTTTCCTTATTATTTTTCAAACTTTCCGGTGGGAAGGCGACATCGCTCTCGGCCGGAAGCTCGCCGGATTGAAGTACTTCTGATCATATGTAGATGGTTTGAAAAAGAGTGGATGTGCACGAAGATGTTGTAGTGGTACCATGATGTTTGTACTTCTGCTATGAAATCAAATGTGTACTTTTTTAATAGATGTTTCTTTTTTATTTTTTATTTTTAGTTATGGTTTTCTTTGTTCTGCTTTACGGTGGTCGTTTGTGATATTCTTTGTTTGGTTGGTATGAAAGCCACTTGGGTTGTTTAATATGTTTGACCTTAACGATAGTTTGTGATAATTTAGGTTGTTTTTTTTTTTTTTGAACAACAACTTTATTAGAAACCACTAGCAAGGAGCTAGAAAGTTACAAATTGATTAAATAAGGATGCTGAAGCCAGCTATCCCATCTAAAAGTGTTTTTACCCCTAGCAATACACCAAGTAAACGAACGCATAACAATATCGTCAAAAAGAACTTCTTTCCGAGGTATTTTGGTCGCAAAAAGAGTTTGATTTCTGAAGCTCCAAATACTCCACCAAGTAGTATAAAAAACTCCTTCCAGCACACCTTTAATGCTAGAAATCATCCGCAGCGCCTTGATCCAAGAAAGCCAAGAGAGATAGGAATTAAAAGGAATCCATTCCAAATTCCACCATCTACAGACTAAACGAGTGACTTCTGTCGCCAATTCGCAACTAAACAAAAGATGAGCCAAGTCCTCGTGGGGAACATTACAAATCGGACAAGATAAAGAAGGCACCAACACACCCCTTCGAGCTAGGTTGGAACGAGTAGGGAGGCGATCAAGAGAAACCTTCCAAGCAAAGATATTAACCTTAATTGGAATCGTCTTAATCCACCGCGTAGGAGAATCAGCTTTTGGGAGGAAAGCCTCATCAAGTAAAGTACGAACATCTTTAACACGAAACTCCCCGTCCCCATTTAAATCCCAAATCCATCTATCTTCCATGTTAGACAAAATCACCGTTCCAAGAAGGTCGCGGATATGTATGAGCTGCAAAGATTCAACCCCTCCTCTAACTTCCCGACGAAAGGAAGAAGTAAAAGGAGCATTCATCTTATCGGCCACAGTGCAGTCTTTACTGATGTCCAACGCATATAAGCGCGGGAACTTATAGCGAAGGCGAGAATCACCAATCCATAAGTCATTCCAATAACTCGTACTCCTACCATTGCCTACTCGGATTTTACAATGGGAAATAATATCGATACCTTGAGTCTTGAGGATATTGATTTCCTTGATGATAGAGCTCCAAACCGAGGAGTGAGAAGCAGAAAGTTCCTGCCCGTTCGAACCATGTATGGCATAAATAAGCCGAGCCCATAGAGAATTGTCACAAGATAGAAACCGCCACACCCACTTTACTAGGAGAGCTCTATTGAGGGCGTAGAAACTAGATACTCCTAAACCACCTTGTTTTTTTTGAGATCTTACTAGGAGAGCTCTATTGAGGGCGTAGAAACTAGATACTACTTAGGTTGTTTTTATAAACTTTAATTTAATGATAGTCGATGTACCGTCTACAATCTGCAACGTTAGATCTTGTTTTTGTGAACAATGGTGTGATATGATAGGCAGCTTCAAAATAGCTAAGAAAAGTCAAGGAGCTATATATTGACTTTTAGTTTTGACATAATAGTTACAAATGGAATATTATTTCATAACGACGACAAAAGATCAATGTTTCTGAAAAATGAACTTTGGTGGTACAAAAAGTGATTTTTTTGGGGTGTATATGATATGGGTTCTATACGATTCTTAATGTTATTGGTGTAAAGATTTGCTCGTTCTGTTACAGTGAATTTGTGCTTGATATAGAAGAAAATCTATCATTTTAAAAAGTTCTTAATTGGTTTTTTTTGAAACCCAACATAGTTACAATGGGCGATTTTGTTATAATATATAGAACTTTTGTTACAAAAATGACGAGCTTGAGAGATGTGACCCTGAAGGCGAGTGATCTAGTTCATGGTGAATCATGGCAGCCGGCGCAGATCTTTAACTAATCGATCTTCAGAAAAGGTCGAGAAAGTGCCGGGTTTAGGTTCTTCTTTAGGATCGAAGGTAAAGTTTCTTGGTTTTTCCATATAAAATGGTGTCTTTGCTTCTTTTTTTTTGTGGATGATATAATAAGTGGTTGTGCTATGATAAAACGATTTGATATTGTACAACACACAAAGATTACCTTTCTATAAAATTTTTGAGATCTTATTGAAACTGCCCCGTAGGAACGCGGCATCGCTTGGCCGGAACCTCACCGGAGTCAAGTATCATTTCTGAATAGCTTTAATAAAAAGATAATATATGCTCGAACATGTTGTGGCCTTCGTTCTATGGTGTTTTATAAAGTGGGTTATGGTCTATGGAAGTGGAGTCAAGTGTGTACTTTTTTAGTTAAATGTGCATATAGATATGGATTTAAGATATACATAGTCGTAAACTTAATGATAACGATAACATAAGCTCTTGTGAAAAATAAAAAAATCAAAAATCAAAGCACCAATATTTCTCAATGATGAATTCTGGTGGTACTTATTTTTTTACAATTTTTTTTATTGGTATATATGATATGGGTTCTATAGGAACTTTAGTTGTTGGCGAGTTGATACAAGTATGAAATTTCAAGGAAGAAATTTTTAGCTCTGTCTGTTACAATGATCGAGTGCGTGTTAGAAAAAGTAATCAATCATGTTAGAGAGGTATATTTTTTAATAAATGTTATGATGAGCAAATTTGGGATTTTGTAGGATATTTGTGTTAAGATTTGAGGTTGAGAAATGAAGCAGAAGGTTCAGATGGTTTTATGTAAAACTAAATGATCGCCAAAGTTATTGAGTTTATTCTTTTTCATTCAAAACCGATGAATCGTGTATATGATTTTCGACACTATGCGTACCCTTTATGTTTATGAACGGTGCACTTTATGAAACTTGCGTTGTTATAGGCAAGTTGCAAGATCTAAGAAAAGTCAACGAGCTGTCAAGAATTTGAAGCTTCTAGACAATTACATACGTATCTCATTTATAATAGATGGAATATTATTTGATAACACTAACATAAGATCTTATGAAGAAACAACATTAAAGCATCAATACTTCTTAATGATGAATTTTAGGCTGGGTGTAACTCTGATCATCACCCTCGTCTCAGCTTTTCAACACCACTCTACCATCATCGTTAAGTTTTGTCAGCGAGTTTATGTTTGATATATAAAATAACTAATTGTATAAAACGTTACTCGTATTTTTTACTAGTTGTTTTTACCAAAAAATGTTAGGCGAGGTATTGGGAGAGGTGAAACCATTATGGATGGACCAGGTTGGTGCGCCAAGGTGCAAAAAGTGAGCGTGTTCGGTGAGCGTGTGTGAGTGAGTGTTTTTATCATTATTATATTTGTTTGTGAGCGTGTATGTGGTATATTGTTAAGAGAAGTGATTGACGCACTCTAAAAATTTATTGAAACACTCAATCTACAATCAGTTAATGTTATTCGTTCTGTTACAGTGAATTTGTGCTTGATATAGAAGAAAATCTATCATGTTAAAAAGTTCTTAATTGGTTTTTTTGGAAACCCAACATAGTTACAATGGGCGATTTTGTTATAATATATAGAACTTTTGTTACAAAAATGATGAGCTTGAGAAATGACCCTGAAGACAAGTGATCTAGTTCGATCATGGTGAATCATGGCTGCCGGTGCAGATCTTTAACTAATCGATCTTCAGAAAAGGTCGAGAAAGTGTTGGGCTTAGGTTCTTCTTTAGGATCGCGACATCGCTAGGCCGGAACCTCACCGGAGTCAAGTATCATTTCTGAGCAGCTTTTATAAAAAGATGATATATGCACGAACATGTGGTCGTTCTATGGTATTTTTATAAAGTGGGTTGTGGTCTTATGGAAGTGAGTCAAGTCATCAAGTGTGCATAGATGGGTCATGCCATGACATGGACTTTTTTAGTTAAAACTTAAATGTGCATATAAATATGGAATTCAAGATATACATAGTCGTAAGCTCAATGAGGTTTTCTTTGTTTAGCTTTATGGTATTCGGATGTATATCTATAAGGATGAAGCCTTTTTAGTATTTTTAGAAAGAAATTTATGTAGCACATGTGGGGTCGTTTGGTTGCTAACGAAGGTGCAATAGTTGGTTCTTTAGTGTCCTTGAGTTGTTTAATTAGTTGGAATTGTATCAACAGCCGGTGAAGATTTTGACTGGTTTTGATGAAGCTAAGTGACGAGCGAAGAGATTAGGTTCTCACTGATAGATCATCGATTACTGGTCGATAAGAATAGCTTTTGTTTTTGCAAATGTTGTATGATGGAATAGATGGAATTTATTTGATAACGAAGCACCAATATTTTTCAATGATGAATTCTGGTGGTACATATTTTTTTACATTTTTTTCTTGTTGGTATATATGATATTGGTTTTATAGGAACGAACTTTAAGTTGTTGGCGATACAGATTTATAATAGTTCCGTCTTTCACAATGATCGAGTTTGTGTCTGATTTAAAAAATTAGTCAATCGTGTTAAAGAGATATATTTTTAATTATGATGGGCAAATTTGGGATTTTGTAGGATATTTGTGTTGAAAAATTTTGAAGTTGAGAAGTGAAGCAGAAGCTTCAGATGGTTTTATAGTGTCGTTGAATTGTTTACTACGTAATACGTTTGAACTTTACCAATTGTTTGCCAATAGCCATTAGCCAAAGCATTGAGTTTATTCTTTTTAAGTTCATAACCGATGAATGATTTTCGACGATATCGTGAACGGTGTATGAAACTTGCGGTGCTGATTAAGTTATAGGCAATAAGGCAAGTTGCAAGATCTTAGAAAAGTCAACGAGCTGTCAAAATTTTGAAGCTTCGATACAGTTGAGATCCTCAAACGTTTATGTCTCAAGTTTTGTCATGTTTAACCAATAACATGAAAGTAAATCAAATAGTGGGGTCATTATTAGATAAAATATGGGACTCACTAATTTAAGGGTGAGCATGGTCCAAAAACCGGACCGGACCGGCCAAGACCGGACCGGACCGAAGACCGAGAACCGGAAAAACCATAGACCGAGACCGGACCGAATGTGGTCGGTCCGGTCTCGGTCCGGTCCGGTCTTCGGTCGGTCCGGTCCAATTAGGCATATTTTGGCACGTTTTTTCGGTTTTTTGGTCGGTCCGGACCGGACCGGACCGGACCGACTGGACCGAGGACCGAATTAGCTAAAAAGCCTAGACCGAGGACCGGACCGAATGTGGTCGGTCCGGTCCGGTCCGGTCCGGTCGGTTTTGTCGGTCGGTCCGGTCCATCCGGTCCGTTTGCTCACCCTTACACTAATTTATATCCTCTTACAATATTTTAACATGAGAGAAACATGAAAGACTTAAACATGAGAGGATCTCAATCTTATTTCATGAATATTACTCGTGGTAACTTTTTTAAAAAATTAAACACTTTTAAAAAAATTAAAGACCAAATGTATTTTGATAATTGTGAAAGCCTAAACTAAATGGGAGACAACTTCACAATCGCCAAAATTCATTTTTATCTAAACTAACACTTTCTCATTTGATTTTACATATATACATACTTTTTGTTACAACCTAGACCGATGTGAGACATTTTACTCTTTCATAAAATTAAAGTACTTGACTTTTATTTTTGTGTAAAGTGAGATCTACAACAAATGTGTTATCTGCTAGCTTCCTTTATATTGTTAGTATTTGATAATACTAACATAAGACCTTAGGAAGAAACAACATTAACGCATCCATATTTCACAACGATGAATTTTAGGCTGGCTCTAATGGTCATCCGATCATCTCTACTTCAACGTCACGTCAGTTTTTCAACACATCTTACCACTATCATTAGAGATACCACCAAACAAAACACATAAAAATACCAACAATATACCCACACATTAACAAACAAAAATACTAATAATAAAAGGGTGCACTTCTCTTAGGTGGTAACCAACACCAAATACACACTTTCGCGCGTCTAGGAGGGAGAGGGGTAGTGGTCACCACACTCGAAAGAAAGCACCATTACGGGTGGTTGTAGAAAGTCATTTAGTGAGTTTATGTTTGATTTAAGAAATAACCAATTATACAAAAAGTTACTCGTATACTTTACCGAAAAATGTTATGATGGGTAAAAATTTGGATTCTTTTAGGAATTTTTGTTACTGAAGTTAAGAAATAAAGCAGAAGACGGTAATTTAGTTTATGGATAATCATGGTGGCGAATGCGTATATATAACTGATTGATCACCGAAAAAGGTCGAGCAAACGTCATTGTTTAAATTCTTCTTTACTACGAACACAAAGTTGCGATTTAGTTTTAATTTGCATAATATGCGTATCTTTTTTCTTTTCATTGTGGATGAAAACGGTTGTACAATGATAAATGATTAGATGTTGCTAACTTGCTACCAAGACCAATATTTCATTTGCTTTACATGATAAACTTCATACTTTTCCACTAAGAATCCGCCATCCCAAGCTTGCCGGAGTGTTGTACTTCTGATAATTATGTTGATAGTACAAAAAAGAGTTTATATGCACGAAGATGTTGTGGTTGTTTTTATGGTGTTTTATATGTACTTTTTTCTTGGAGTCATTGGGGTATGCTTTTTTTTTTTGTTGCTATGGAACTTAAGGTATAGTCCATCATTAATGAGGGTTTATTTCTTTTGTTAAACTTGTAGTTCTGTACTGTTAGGTTAGGCAACTTCAAAGATGTAGAAAAAGTTAACATGCAGAAAAGAATTTTTATTTTTTATTTTTGAGATATAATGTAGTATATTTCATTCTTAATTATGAATGGAATATTATTCAATAAAGACAACAAAAGACAAAGTATAAATTAAACCTTACAGTTTGTAAACAGATAGTAAGATACAAGGCAGATAAATGACAAGGGACAATTGTTTCTAAATGTATCGAACTTGTCACCTTTTACTATGTTGTGTAATGATTTTTTTTTTTTTTTTTTTTTTTTTTTTTTTTTTTTTTTTTTTTGATGTGTGTATCAAACTGCCTAATCCATCCTATTTAGTGGCTAAACGGGGTGATTAATGGTTAACCCTTTTTTTTGTAGTATAGTATAGTGACAAGTACCGGGGGATTGATCGTTGCTAGGAATAGTGTCGCTAGGATTAGAAAACCTAAATATTAGTTCTAGAGATGAGGGATGATTCTTTTTGTATTTTTTTATTTTTTTAGAAAGCAAGTAAAAATCTCGGGTTTAAAAGATTTGGGCAGAATTAGTTGCTAGTCAACTAACCCAATACTAAAGATGCAATCAAAATAAAATACTAAAAATGAAAATAAAACTAAATTAAACTAAGATTGTGAGCAATAAGTGGAGAAATGTGTTTACTTAGATTTCACTACTCCCTAGATATCTTTTACACGTTAATTACTTGTTATAGTTGCGTGGATGACGGATTGTATTCCTTAATACTATTCATGGGGTGGCGTACTTAACTCCCCAATCCTATGAGTGCCTACTTCACTCCTATGTCGAGCCGGCTAAGAAGCTCCTAAAATGGGATCATTAGAATTTACTCATGCATTAAATACAACCAATAAAACCTAGTACACATCGGTTCATATTTCCTAAGACGTTCAAGCATGTTACCATTTGGAGATCTGCCAGTTTTCTTAAGCCTAACATTGAAATCATTCATCCAATACAACCATAAACAAGTAATCAACACATAATCAACATCTAGGTTTCATTAGATCTAAGCAAACACAAGAAAAATCTAGCCTAGCATGGTGGAATCAAGACAAGCACAAGATATAGACAACCAACACATAGACATATTGATTGAATTAGAAGAACATTTATCTCAATTACACATGTAAGGGTTCAAGGGCTGAAAACCCTTGAAAAACCTGTAAAAATCGTATATGGTTCGGCCTTAGGGTTTCTCCAAACTTCTTCCTCTCAATGAATGAAAATTAGAAAACTATATATAGAAAATTGAGTCTGGCGGCGTCAAGAACAAATGGGTGACGCCGTCATCTCGCCGCCAAAAGAATTCTCGGACTGCCTTGATCTACATCTGACGCCGTCATGTATTAACTTTTTCCAGGCCGTCACGTATTTTACTCTTGACGCTCTTCCTTGTGACACCTTCATTTCTGTACTGGGCCGTCATGAAATTTACTCTTGACGCCGTCAGGAAAATGCTCTTGACGCCGTCACCTACTGTTCCCAGCTTGGAAAATTAAGTCTTTGGCGTTTTCTTCACTTTTATGCTCCAAAAATGTCCGAATTGCTTCCTTTTCCAGATTTCACTCCCAAAGTACCTAAAATCACAAAAGGAATGATTTAGGGAAATATTTGATCAAATAAATTCAATTCCGGGCTTAAATGACCCCCTAAAAGTGGTTCATTTTTCGCCTCATCATATACCCTTACACTTGAGATTTGCTTGTCCTCAAGCAAATGTGCTTTTATTCTAATCAAAATACAAGTTAGGGGTCATTTAACACTAATATAAAAGTAATTACAACAAATTATCGTTCCACTAAAGACCAAAGACAAGCACGGAGGTCATATACTAGCACCTCACAAATAGTGTTTAGATACTCACATCTCTCGGGTGTAATAAAGTATAAATTACAATATGGAAACGGAATATATCTCACACTACCTGTAATAGCAAAATAGATTACCATAGGCTTGGGAAAGGATCAAACCTCCACCACATGGCGTAAGCACCTAGGATAAACTATCAAAGAGGTCTTTTAAAGGGTTGTAACGTTAGGTGTAGGGATATGAAATACACGATTTTGTTGGATATAAGCAGTCTTTACTGGTGGCGAGTTAACAATCTTGGTCAATTACATGTACAATATGGCATTGCTAAACCAAGACTAGACTCGACTTAAGCAAATAAATGAAAAAAAAAAACATAAAATAAACATAGAATGAAACGGGGATGGTAGTCCGTATGTTTTTTCTCTCATTTTTTTTTCTATTTTTTTCTTGATTTTTCGATTTTTTTTTTTTTTTTTTTTTTTTTTTTTTTTTTTTTTTTTTTTTTTTTTTTGCACACACTCTTACCCTACCATCCAAAATAATACATCATAGGGAATGAAAATTCCCCTTACACTTGAATTTTTACATACGTTACAATAAACTAATCTAATGACTCGAATTAAGAAAATTAAAACACTTGGAGTACTTTTAAGATTAACGTACATATGGGGGTAATAATATGATGTTCCTCCCCATTACTCCATAAAATAAGTACTTTACCCAATTGTCCCAAAACAATATGTACAAGGATATGACTCGACTTAGCAACCATGTAATCAATTAGATAGTTAACTTAGGGTTTAACAAATAACAATAATGCACTAAAAATGAGCGCATACACGGAAGGCTAAGGCGATTTGGTTGTACATTTAAGTGGGGTGTAACAAATTCTTCCTTTAAGTAAAATGCTTAAAGTTAGAAACGAAAAGATAGGCTCGGAGGGGTGTACTAGGGGTTTCGTGTACTAAAAATGAGTACAACGCTAAGGTGTGGGAAAAATTAGTTGACTTAACTAGCCAATTAATATGACTTAAATGGTCAAGTAATTATAATACGGGTTTAACACAAGGGTGATCCTAATGCCTCTTATCATGTAGTAAATCCTACTACACGAATGTAGTCTCACTAGCGGTCTCGGGATGCATCACTAACGCAAGTTCTAGAATCTAAATGCTACCGGTACACTCATATGCACTAATAATAAATGCTTTTCCTATCAAATCCAAAGGCGAATCTCACATATTTGGGTGGAAAAATTTTCTGAATTGTACGGTTATGTGCTAGTCATACGATCTCCTATCCATGAGACGCTTGCTATGGCTAAAGTTTCACTCCTAAATGTTGTAAAAAAATTTAAATTTGGCGCTAAAATTACACTAACAAGTATCTTTTACACGTTTAAAAGATTTGGGCAGAATTAGTTGCTAGTCAACTAACCCAATACTAAAGATGCAATCAAAATAAAATACTAAAAATGAAAATAAAACTAAATTAAACTAAGGTTGTGAGCAATAAGTGGAGAAATGTGTTTACTTAGATTTCACTACTCCCTAGATATCTTTTACACGTTAATTACTTGTTATAGTTGCGTGGATGACGGATTGTATTCCTTAATACCATTCATGGGGTGACGTACTTAACTCCCCAATCCTATGAGTGCCTACTTCACTCCTATGTCGAGCCGGCTAAGAAGCTCCTAACATGGGATCATTAGAATTTACTCATGCATTAAATACAACCAATAAAACCTAGTACACATCGGTTCATGTTTCCTAAGACGTTCAAGCATGTTACCATTTGGAGATCTGCCAGTTTTCTTAAGCCTAACATTGAAATCATTCATCCAATACAACCATAAACAAGTAATCAACATATAATCAACATCTAGGTTTCATTAGATCTAAGCAAACAAAAGATAAATCTAGCCTAGCATGGTGGAATCAAGACAAGCATAAGATATAGACAACCAACACATAGACATATTGATTGAATTAGAAGAACACTTATCTCAATTACACATGTAAGGGTTCAAGGGCTGAAAACCCTTGAAAAACCTGTAAAAATCGTATATGGTTCGGCCTTAGGGTTTCTCCAAACTTCTTCCTCTCAATGAATTAAAATTAGAAAACTATACACAGAAAATTGAGTCTGACGGCGTCAAGAACGAATGGGTGACGCCGTCATCTCACCGCCAAAAGAATTCTCGGACTGCCTTGATCTACATCTGACGCCGTCATGTATTAACTTTTTCCAGGCCGTCACCCTTGTGACACCTTCATTTCTGTACTGGGCCGTCATGAAATTTACTCTTGACGCCGTTAGGAAAATGCTCTTGACGCCGTCACCTACTGTTCCCAGCTTGGAAAATTAAGTCTTTGGCGTTTTCTTCACTTTTATGCTCCAAAAACGTCTGAATTGCTTCCTTTTCCAGATTTCACACCCAAAGTACCTAAAATCACAAAAGGAACGATTTAGGGCAATATTTGATCAAATAAATTCAATTCCGGGCTTAAATGACCCCCTAAAAGTGGTTCATTTTTCGCCTCATCAATAAGTAATAACTAGATTGTCAAGACTGAATTTTTTAATTTGCGCAGACAAGTTATCTTCAAAAGTCGTGCATCCAACCACCCCTAGACTTTGAGATAAATAAGTACACTTGTTGTGATGCCACTTCAAAGTCAAATCAATAATACCGTGCAAAAAACCCCGTAGTCATTTTTGTTAAACATAGCAATTCTAGCCGTGAATAATGTATCCCCGTGAAAATAATAATACGAAAATACCATTCTTGTTATATACCAAAAGATATTAAAACATGTGTCTCCAAAAAGACATTTTGATATCATCATTGTAGTAGCTCACGTTTTAAACACTTTTGGATCAAACACAAGCCCGAGTCCATATCATATTAAATATAACCCAATGGTGAGGCGAAAAATGAACCACTTTTAGGGGGTCATTTAAGCCCGGAATTGAATTTATTTGATCAAATATTACCCTAAATCGTTCCTTTTGTGATTTTAGGTACTTTGGGAGTGAAATCTGGAAAAGGAAGCAATTCGGACGTTTTTGGAGCATAAAAGTGAAGAAAACGCCAAAGACTTAATTTTCCATGCTGAGAACAGTGTATGACGGTGTCAAGAGGAAATTCCTGACGGCGTCAAGAGTAAAGTCCATGACGACCCAGAAGAAACCTGAAGGCGTCACAAGTAGAGCGTCAAGAGTTAAAATCACGACGGCCTGCACAAGGTGTACACATGACGGCGTCAGATCCAGATCTAGGCAGTCCGAGGAACTATTTGGCGGCGAGATGACGGCGTCAGACATTTGTTCTTGACGCCGTCACCTTCTTAAATCTATATATAGTTTTCTATTTTTCATTCATTGGGAGGAACTTGTGTGGAGAAACCCTAGGGCCAAACTTTGTGAACCCTAGCTCGTATTTTACAGTAAATCAAGGGTTTTCACCCCTTAAATCCTTTCATGTGCTATTGAGATAAGTCTTCTCTTTAATTCAATGAATATGTCTATGTGTTGGTTGTCTATATCTTGTGCTTGTCTTGATTTCAACATGCTAGGCTAGATTTATCTTGTGTTTGCTTAGATCTAATGAAACCTAGATGTTAATTATATGTTGATTACTTGTTTATGGTTGTATTGGATGAATGATTTCAATGTTAGGCTTAAGAAAACTGGCAGATCTCTATTGTGTAACATGCTTGAACGTCTTAGGAAACATGAACCAATGTGTACTAGGTTTTATTGGTTGTATTTAATCCATGAGTAAATTCTAATGACCCCATGTTAGGAGCTTCTTAGCCGGCTCGACATAGGAGTGAAGTAGGCACTCATAGGATTGGGGAAGTAAGTACGCCACCCCATGAATGGTATTAAGGAATGCAATCAGTCATCCACGCAACTATAACAAGTAATTAACGTGTAAAAGATATCTAGGGAGTAGTGAAATCTAAGTAAACACATTTCTCCCATATATTGCTCACAACCTTAGTTTAATATAGTTTTATTTTCATTTTAGTATTTTATTTTGATTGCATCTTTAGTATTGGGTTAGTTGACTAGCAACTAATTCCGCCCAAATCCTTCAAACCCGAGATTTTAATTTGCTTTCCAAAAAATATAAAAATACAAAAAGAATCATCCCTCATCTCTAGACCTAGTCTTTAGGTTTTCTAATCCTAGCGATACTATTCCTAGCTGAACGATCAATCCCCCGGTACTTGTCATTATACTATACTACATCGATCAGGTACACTGCCTGGTGGGGGTTGTAAGCTTCTCGAGATCCCTCGAGAGGTAAAGCCTGGTGCAAACCCCACGCATCAAGTTTTTGGCGCCGCAGCCCGGGGAATAGTTATTGTCTAGGTTAGAATCTCTTTTTATTAGGTCTACTTGCTAGATTCCTTTCTAGTAAGATTTTATTTTTTATTTTTAGGTTCTCTTTAGTCTATCTTAATTCTTCGTGTTTTTGTTCGTAACTCTTCACCACCCGACATCATGGACGATGGGAACATCTTTGAACCCGTCATCCCACCTCAACAAAACCCACCACTAGAACCTCTTAGGCCCCGAACCTTAGGAGAGTATTCCCGACCTAGCCACCAAGGCTACCGAAACACCATTGAGCTCACCGGAGCCAATGTGACCCCTTTGCGATCCGACACCATCCGGTTGGTGCAAAGCGGATGTGCATTCCATGGACTTCGTTCCGAAGATCCAAATCAACATCTCAAGGACTTCCTAAAAATCGTAGATTCCATAGACTTAGATGTTGCAACTAGAGAGACAACCCGATTACGCCTATTCCAATTCTCTCTACGTGATCAAGCTAGTCAATGGCTTGAGCATTTACCCGCGGGATCCATCACCACATGGGATGATCTCACCACTCATTTCCTTGCTCAATTTTTCCCACCGGGGAGAACTACTAATCTTAGAAATGACATTTTGATGTTCCAACAACGTCAAAATGAAACTCTCTATGAAGCATGGACTCGTTTCAAGGACTTACTCCAAAAAGTCCCTCATCATGGCATAGACCTTTGGTCCAAGTCCAAATCTTTTATGACCATATCGATCTCTCCACGAGGCGAGTCATTGACCAATCGGCCGGTGGTAAGCTACGTGATCTAAGTGCGGAACAATCATGGGAACTCATAGAAGATCTTGCTCTCTATGACAACGAAAGTTGGAATGATCCCCGTGACTTGAACAAAACGGTCAAGGCAATATCTTTGCCCTCGAACAACTCTAGCACTCCCGACCGTAGGATCATGGAACTTGAGGACCAAGTCAAGTTTCTCATGAAATCTTACGAAGCTCCTAAGCTTTCAAGCCAAGTGAACAAAATCACTTCTTCATGCGAATTATGTAGTGGTCCCCATGACACTCGTGCTTGTGTGGAACTCCCCGGAACAGCTTTTGCGGACTATGCATCCTCGCGTACTGACGAAGCGGGAGATAAGTGGTACACTTTCAAACCTGAGCCAAACCCTTACGGTGATTCCTACAACCCCTCTTGGAAAAATCACCCAAACCTTAGGTGGAAACAAAATCAAGCTAATTCTTCCAATCCGCCTAATCGCTACCAACCAAATGGTTCACCCTCCAACCGTACTTTCAACAACAATCCTTCTAACAAATATGGTAGTACCAACAATATTGAAGGATTGATGTCTAAGTTCATGGCATCTCAAGAAGCTCGCATATCTAAGTTTGAAGCCGATTTCAAACAAAAGCAAAGCGAGATGACCACCAAAATTGACGCATTGTTGAAAGTTCTCAATGACCGAGAAATGGGAGCACTCCCAAGCGACACGGTTAAGAATATGAAACTAAACGTTAATTCCATATCATCAGTTTCGTCACCTACTTCTTGTTCGCAATACTACTCGGTTAAATCAACGAGCACGTGTTTCAAACAAAACCAAATTCTTCAAAAGGACCAATCAAGTAAAACACCCGATATAAAACCGTTCAAAAGCATAGTTGAAACACCTCCTACGCAAGACCTTGACGATGAATTCAAGGAACTTCACCTTGAATGCCCCGTCATTGATGTCTTAGCCCGTGCTCCCTACTATAGTGCCCTCCTAGAAAAGTATGAGAAGTTTAAGCTAGGTAAAAATGGGACCGCCTTCGTTCAAAACAAGTTGCCTAAAAAGCTTGATGATCCGGGTATATTTGTTTTTCCTTGTAAGATAGGAAGATCCGAAGCTTTCGACACACTAGCCGATTTAGGGTCAAGCCTCAACTTGATTCCCTTATCCCTATTCACCACTCTTAAGCTAGAAAAGTTAGAGGAGACGGAGGTATTGATAGGTCTAGCGGATGGAAGTATTGCTCACCCGGTTGGAATGATTAAGGATGTAGTTGTTCACGTAGGAAAGTTAACTATCTTAGCGGGTTTTCACGTCCTAGACATGGTTAGTGACACTACATGCCCATTGTTGGTAGGAAGAGGATTTTTAGCAACCTCTACTGCCATGATAGATTGCAAGGAGTCTAAGATAGCGGTAGGTGAGGGCGACACTTGGTCGGTATACGATGTTAAGAAACATAGTTACGATTGTGATGATGAACCGACACCACATTGGGTAGAGATTAATAGGAGACCGTCTAGATATGGACCTTGGATAGAAAGGAACTTTATGGACCTCAACGCCCATTTTATCTAGAAAAAGATTTCATTGATAAGACACATTCGGTAGAACAACTCATAGCTAGAGATGAAGAGCTAGATCCTTTTGAGGACCCCTTAGTCTTTAGGAAGATGATTGAGTTCTTGAGCGTAATGCCTATTAATATAGAGATGAATAAGTGGAAAAGAGAGGGAGACAAGTGTAAATGGAAGTGGGACAAGCCACCTAAAGAAGGTGATGGATCATGGCATATGAAGATGACTTTGTATGATCCGGATGGAGAAAAGTTTGAAAGGTCATACCGTACTAAGAAAACCGATAGGAAGCTAAAACCTAAGTTTGATCCCAAGGATGTCCTCAATGAGGAATTCACCCGTATCACGTAGTAACTCATGACCTTGAGTCTAGCTACAAGACTCGTAAATAAAGAAAAGCGCTTCTTGGGAGGCAACCCATGATTTTGTGTGATTTTTATTTTGTGTGTTTGTTATTTGCTTCCGTATGCATGCTTTATTTTTATTGTTGGTAGATCATGTTTCTAAACTAAATAGTGGAAATACTTTATTTTGTTGTTTTGGCCTAGTCTTAACTTCACCCAAAGGTATTTTTGCAAAAGATAAGTGTAAGGGGAAACCCCAAATATGTTTTTAAGAAACAAAGCGATCATGATTCTCCACAATATTAAATGAACATGTATATTCGTATTTGTTAGAGTCAAATACTTGTATTGAGTCATAATGATGTTTTGCAGGATTTTCCAAGAAGTAGGACGAAGTTTTTCCAGAAATTTTCCGGAAACTTAACATAAGAATTTCTGCAGGTCACTTCTGACGGCGTCATGAGTTTACTCTTGACGTCGTCACGTGTAAAAATCTGGAAATTTTACCAGTTTTGTTTTTCTAACGGAGTTTTAAAGTTTTTGTTGAATTATTAGTTTTATAATCTCCAGGAAATCTGCAAACATCATTTCACAAGCATTATATCTTATTTTGTTTTCTAGGATTTAGTAACATATGTAGATTGCCGCCGATTTTATGCGAGGTTGCCTTGTCTGTTTTCTCAGGATTTACAGGTTATGTATGACAAGAAGATGATTAGTTTTCAGGAAGGGAAGCTTTGATTATTCATTTTCTTGGAGGAAGATCTAACCTGGCCACCTTATTATCCATACCGAGCGAATCAAGGGAGTATTTGATTTCATTTGTTTTACTTATTTCACTTTTACATTCTTTACTTGAACATTGGGGACAATGTTCATCCTAAGTGTAAGGGGAGGGTAAAATGATGATATACCTTACAAATACACTTTCACTTAAGTTAGTTTGTTTGATAGTAGATGTGTAATAAAACTATGAGAAATACTTGTTAGTGCAATTTTAGCGCCAAATTTAAATTTTTTTACAACATTTAGGAGTGAAACTTTAGCCTTAGCAAGCGTCTCATGGATAGGAGATTGTACGACTAGCACATAACCGTACCATTCAGAAAAATTTTCCACCCAAATATGTGAGGTTCGCCTTTAGATTTGATAGGAAAAGCATTTACTATTAGTGCTTATGAGTGTACCGGTAGCATTTAGATTCTAGAACTTGCGTTAGTGATGCATCCCAAGACCGCTAGTGAAACTGCATTCGTGTAGTAAGATTTACTACATGATAAGAGGCATTAGGATCACCCTTGTGTTAAACCCGTGCTATAATTACTTGACCATTTAAGTCATATTACTTGGCTAGTTAAGTCAACTAATTTTTCCCACACCTTAGCATTGTACTCATTTTTAGTACACGAAACCCCTAGTACACCCCTCCGAGCCTATCTTTTCGTTTCTATCTTTAAGCATTTTACTTAAAGGAAGAATTTGTTACACCCCACTTAAATGTACACCCAAATCGCCTTAGCCTTCCGTTTATGCACTCATTTTTAGTGCATTATTGTTATTTGTTAAACCCTAAGTTAATTATCTAATTGATTAAATGGTTGCTAAGTCGAGTGATATCCTTGTACATATTGTTTTGGGAAGATTGGGACTCATGGGTAAAGTACTTATTTTATGTTGTAATGGGGAAGAACATCATTTTATTACCCCCATATATACGTTAATCTTAAAAGTACTCCAAGTGTTTTGATTTTCTTAATTCGAGTCATTAGATTAGTTTATTGTAAAGTATGTAAAAAATCAAGTGTAAGGGGAATTTCCATTCCCTATAATGTATTATTTTGGATGGTAGGGTAAGAGTGTATGCAAAAAAAAAAAAAAAAAAAAAAAAAAAAAAAAAAATCGAAAAAACAAGAAAAAGAAAAGAAAAGAACAATATATAGAAGAAGAAGAAAAGAGAAAAACATACGGACTACCATCCCTTTTCATTCTATGTTTATTTTATGTTTTTGTTATTTTTCATTTATTAGCTTAAGTCGAGTCTAGTCTTCGCTTAGCAATGCCATATTGTACATGTAATTAACCAAGATTGTTAACTCACCACCAGTAAAGACTGCCTATATTCAACAAAACTGTGTATTTCATATCCCTACACCTAACGCTGCAACCCTTTAAAAGACCTCTTTGATAGTTTATCCTAGGTGTTTACGCCATGTGGTGGAGGTTTGATCCTTTCCCAAGCCTATGGTAATCTATTTTGCTATGACAGGTAGTGAGAGATATCTTCCGTTTCCTTATTGTAATTTATACTTTATTACACCCGAGAGATGTAAGTATCTAAACACTATTTGTAAGGTGCTAATGTATGACCTCCGTGCTTGTCTTTGGTCTTTAGTGGAATGATTATTTGTTGTAATTACTTTTATATTAGTGTTAAATGACCCCTAACTTGTATTTTGATTAGAATAAAAGCGCATTTGCTTGAGGATAAGCAAATCTCAAGTGTAAGGGTATATGATGAGGCGAAAAATGAACCACTTTTAGGGGGTCATTTAAGCCTGGAATTGTATTTATTTAATCAAATATTACCCTAAATCGTTCCTTTTGTGATTTTAGGTACTTTGGGAGTGAAATCTGGAAAAGGAAGCAATTCGGACGTTTTTGGAGCATAAAAGTGAAGAAAACGCCAAAGACTTAATTTTCCATGCTGAGAACAGTGTATGACGGCGTCAAGAGGAAATTCCTGACGGCGTCAAGAGTAAAGTCCATGATGACCCAGAAGAAACCTGAAGGCGTCACAAGTAGAGCGTCAAGAGTTAAAATCTTGACGGCCTGCATAAGGTGTACACATGACGGCATCAGATCCAGATCTAGGCAGTCCAAGGAACTATTTGGCGGCGAGATGACGGCGTCAGACATTTGTTCTTGACGCCGTCACCTTCTTAAATATATATATATAGTTTTCTATTTTTCATTCATTGGGAGGAACTTGTGTGGAGAAACCCTAGGGCCGAACTTTGTGAACCATAGCTCGTATTTTACAGTAAATTCAAGGGTTTTCACCCCTTGAATCCTTTCATGTGCTATTGAGATAAGTCTTCTCTTTAATTCAATGAATATGTCTAAGTGTTGGTTGTCTATATCTTGTGCTTGTCTTGATTTCAACATGCTAGGCTAGATTTATCTTGTGTTTGCTTAGATCTAATGAAACCTAGATGTTAATTATGTGTTGATTACTTGTTTATGGTTGTATTGTATGAATGATTTCAATGTTAGGCTTAAGAAAACTGGCAGATCTCCATTGTGTAACATGCTTGAACGTCTTAGGAAACATGAACCGATGTGTACTAGGTTTTATTGGTTGTATTTAATGCATGAGTAAATTCTAATGATCCCATGTTAGGAGCTTCTTAGCCGGCTCGACATAGGAGTGAAGTAGGCACTCATAGGATTGGGGAAGTAAGTACGCCACCCCATGAATGGTATTAAGGAATACAATCCATCATCCACTCAACTATAACAAGTAATTAACGTGTAAAAGATATCCAGGGAGTAGTGAAATCTAAGTAAACACATTTCTCCCATATATTGCTCACACCCTTAGTTTAATATAGTTTTATTTTTGTTTTAGTATTTTATTTTGATTGCATCTTTAGTATTGGGTTAGTTGACTAGCAACTAATTCCGCCCAAATCCTTTAAACCCGAGATTTTAATTTGCTTTCCTAAAAATATAAAAATACAAAAAGAATCATTCCTCATCTCTAGATCTAGTCTTTAGGTTTTCTAATCCTAGCGACACTATTCCTAGCTGAACGATCAATCCCCCGGTACTTGTCATTATACTATACTACATCGATCAGGTACACTGCCTGGTGGGGGTTTTAAGCTTCTCGAGATCCCTCGAGAGGTAAAGCCTGGTGCAAACCCCACGCATCACCCAATATAAGCCCATTGACACACGACCCAATCTAATTCAATATTACACACTTTTGTATAAAAGTGTTAACCTAAATCACTTTAACCCTAAATACAATTTTCATCAGCCTCCCACATAACGTTTTATCTCACCAAACTTTCTTATCTTCTTCAAAACTCATCTTTAATCAAACGCATCTCATCTCTTCAAATCCAAGTCATCACTATCTCATATCTTTTTCAAGACTGAACAAATACGATAACTACTCAACCTATATCATTTTTTCGATTATACGTGGCGTGGCATCAAAAGAAAGAGCTTCAAGATCATTAAAATGGTCTCGGGTAAGGTTATAGTTGAACTTGTGTCGTTTTGTTTTGATTTTTTTCATGAACGAACCAGGAAATAGAACGTAACATAATTGTTATACTTCTATTTCTTAATGTTCGGATATAGAGTGAGGCTCGGCTTCAAAAATAATAGATCGAGGATGATGATGGTTCAACAAAAAATTTTTCAAAGATAAGATCAAAATTGAACCAAATCTGAGGTATTGATTTTTCTTATCTTGTTCGAATGAAGAGATATGGGGAGTGAAATGTGAGGGTCATAGTGTAGGTTACGATTGGTTTTGATGTTGGAATGGATTTGATATCTTGGACTAGAAATGATGATATTCTTTTGCTTCTTTCTTTTAAGCTTTAAACTTTGGACTGATGATGTATTATAAACTGAGGTTCAACATGAGTCTTTAGTATTTAGTTGTGGTCAAAGGTCTCTTCTTCATCTTCTCTTCTTTGGTATTCTCGAAACTTTCTGAGCTTGAAACATGTGGGTGATTTCGAAAGTTTTCTTTCAAAAAGATTTCGATAATTTTTCAACTTATCAAGAATTTTTCAACTTATTGAGAGCAGGGCTTATCGAGATCATGGTTATCGAGAACATGGTTATCGAGAACATGATTTCGATAATTTAGGGATTGTGTTCTCAAAAACCACATGTGTTCTCGAAAACAAGTACATATCGAGAACCTCTTATACAAGAAATTCTGATCTGATTCCGGCGACCCATTTTCCAGTTTCCGATGAGTTTCTGATTAGTTTTCTGACCTTGTTTTGAACCTTTTTGACCACTATATTCACGGTAATGGAACAAAGTCTTGAAAATGATATATCAGTTCACAAAGATCTGTTATTTGGACACAAAAAACAGTATGTTGGAATCTTTAACATAAGAGCAGGACTTTTTGGACCATATTGATACAACAAAAAACTTGTATAAACTGCTTATAACAGAAAAGTAGGGAAAAAAAATTTTTTGTACACAAAAAATTGTCTAAAAAACAGTTTATAACAAGATTCGAAACCACAAAAATCATTAAACATAACAACGAGGCTCTGATGCCAATTGTAGGATCGAAAATATGTATGATTTATGTGGTTCGGGAGGTCTTGGTTGATCAAACATGATGAAAGGATACATGTTTCTAGAGAGAGAAAGTAGAGAGAGGGTGGAGAAAAACGGTTTATTAATGACAAAGTAAATGATACACATAATTTCCCACACCCCTCATGGAGAGTCATGAGGGGTATTTATAGGCTCATTACATAATAAGTTTGCCTAATGACCACTAATAGTCCCTGAAGTTACTACTAGCTACATATCTAGTCCATTTCACTTGTGTGACGTTATCTTAATAAAATAGCGAGGCTAACAAAAACCTTTTGCGAGGGCGCAATTCCACTCATCAAGTTTTTGGCGCCGCTGCCGGGGAATAGTTATTGTTTAGGTTGAACTTTATTTTGATTAGGTCTACTCATTAGATTCCTTTTTAGCGAGATTTTTATTTTCTTTTTATTAGCTTTCTCGTAGTCTATCTTTTCTTTGTGTATTTGTTCGTAGAAACCTTTCCATTGACTCTTCCGTTCACCATTATGGTGAACGCGAATCCACCATACTACCGACCACGAAACCTATTCACTCCTAATGACATCTTGATCTTCAACCAATATCGAGATAAACCTATCTATGATGCATGGACTCGTTTTAAAAATTTACTCCGAATAGTCCCTCATCATGGTTTCAATCTATGGTACCTAACTCAAATCTTTTACTATAGTTTCCACCCGTATTACCAAAGGTACATTGATGATTTTGCCAACCGGGACCTTAGGGAATTAAATGCTGAAGAAACATGGGATGCCATAGAAGATTGTGCCCAAAATTATTATAGAGTAAACAACCCGACAAACAACATAACAAATCAATTGACAACAAATTTGAAGGATCATGAAACAAGTTTGTTAGGGGATGAATATGCTTATGTTGAGATACCTAAGTGAATGGCGCCTAATATCATGGTACAAAACAAACACATAGGTAATCTAGACACAATGGAGGATGAGGTGGACAATCCAAGCCCACAAAGTACCCCACAAGTCCTACCATCATTTGAGGCACATACACCGCCCGTGACTTTCCCGGAAGAAATAGAAGATACTTTAGGAATCCCAATAGAGGTAGAGCCCTTAGACCAAGCACCACTTGAGGATATAGGTTTGAATACTTGTAATGATAACCTTACACCTAGTTATAGGGAATTTCCTAGTGTTGATGAACCGGAACCTTAATCTTTACATGACTTTCCATCCTTAGATTTACATCTAGGAGACAAAAGAGGAACCAACCCACCCATCAACCAATATTATCCGGGTAGTTTTAGGATGAAGGAAGCCATTCACTCACCCCCTTCACCTCACGTGGCATATTTCCACCCTAAGAGTGCGTATCGCTACTTTCACCCGCACTTAATCCTAAGTGTAGGGAAAAGCTCCCCTATTTATGTTAAATAAGGGTAGAGTCAGGCTCGTGACTCGAACAAAAACAAGCGCTTGTTGGGAGGCAACCCAACCCATGTTTTTAATTGTTTGATGTTTTTAATTTATTTGTTTGTTTGTGTCATATATGTTTAATCATAATTGTTTAATTTTCATGTTTCGAATAATTTGTGAAAATGCTTTATTTTGTTTTTAACCTCGTCTTAATTGCATATAAAGGTATTTTACAAAAAGACAAGTGTAGGGAAGTTTATATTTTGTTAAAAAGAACGAATTTCGAACATGAAAAATTCACAATTCATGATTAGCATATATTCTATCTTGTTTGTGTGTCAATACTTGTGGATATGTTTTATGAGTCCCTATTTGTAATTCATTCCACAAGTATTCTATCCTTTTATTGCTTTGTTTTGTTATTATTTCTAAGTCTGGAATTACATCTAGTTGTGGTTTTTCTTTGTTCGGTTTGATGCTTTGATTTTTGTGTTTGTTGATTACAGGTTATATTGGACAAGAAGATGATTACATTTATGGAGTGAAGCTTATCATGTTCATTCTCTTTGAGGAAGATTTAACCATGTTATCACATCATCCATACCAAGCGAATCAGGGGAGTATTAGTTTCTTTCATTATGATTTATTTTTACTTTTACATCTTTTATCTAGAACATTGGGGACAATGTTCGGTTTAAGTGTAGGAGGGTAAATTAGGATGCCTTAGAAAGTATAACTCCATTTGATTTTTGTTTTGTTTGATAGTGAATGTGTAATAAAGCTAAGAGGAATACTTGTTAGGGCAATTTTAGCACCAAATTAAATTTTTTTTTGCAACATGTAGGAGTGAAACTTTAGTCGTAATAAGCGTCTCATGGATAGGAGTTATATGACTAGCACAAAAACCATACCACTCAAAAATTTCCACCCCAAAAATGTGAGGTTCGCCTTTAGATCTTTAGGAAAAAGCATTCATTCTTAATGCTTGTGAGTGTACTGGTAGTGTTTAGATTCTAGAATTTGTGATAGCGATGCATCCCAAGACTGCTAGTGAGACTACATTCGTGTAGTTAGGATTTACTACATGATAAGAGGCGTTAGGATAACCCTTGTTTTACACCTGTAATATAATTACATTGACTTCATAGGTCAAGTAATTCTTCCACATTTTTGCGTTGTACTCATTTTTAGTACACGATACCCCTAGTACACCCCTCAGAGCCTATCTTTTTCGTTTCTAACTTTAAGCATTTTACTTAAAGGTAGAATTTGTTTACAATCCACCCCAAATGTAACCTCAAATCGCCTTAGCCTTCCGTGTATGCACTTATCTTTAGTGCATTATTGTTATTTGTTTAAACCCTTAGTTAATTGTCTAATTGATTACATGGTTGCTAAGTCGAGTCATATCTTGTACATACTGTTTTAGGACGATTGGGACTCATGGGTAAAGTACTTGTGTTATGGAGTAATGGGGAAGAACATCATTTATTACCCCCATATGTGTGTTAATGTTTTATAATACTCCAAGTGTTTTGATTATCTTGATTCGAATCATTAGATTAGTTACATGTAAAGTATGTAAAAGTTCAAGTGTAGGGAGGAAACGAGCTCCCTTTGATGTATTATTTTGGATGGTAGAGTAAAAGTGTATGCAAGAAAAAAAAAAGAAAAAAAAGTGAAAAACAAACAAAATTGAAAAAAAAAGAAAATGAAAAGAGAAAAACATACGGGCTACCATCCGTTTCTTTTATTTATATTTAAATCAAATAGTGTCTTGAAAAGAATCCAAAAAGAGTCGTAGTTAGTTCAAGTTGAGTCGAGTCTTGGCTTAGCAACGCCTCATTCTACATGTAGTTAACTAAGACAATTGACTTGCCGCCAGTAAAATATCAGTTTAACCAACAAAACCGTGTTTTCCATATCCCTTACACCTAACGTTATAACCCTTTAAAAGACCTCTTTGATAGGTTATCCTAGGTGCTTACGCCATGTGGTGGAGGTTTTGATCCTTTCCCAAGCCTATGGTAATCTATTTGCTATGACAGGTAATGAGTGATATTTCTCCATTTCCAATTATGATATATAAATTTGCAACACCCGAGAGATGAGAGTATCCAAATACTTAATGTGAAGTGCTAGTGTATGATTTACGTGCTTGTTTTGACTAAGGTAGAATGATCATTTGTTGTAATTACTTTTATATTAGTTTTAAATGACCCCTAACTTGTATTTTTATTGGTGGAAAAGCTCATTTGCTTGAGGACAAGCAAATCCCAAGTGTAGGGATATTTGATGAAGCAAAAAGTGTATCACTTTTAGGGGGTCATTTAAGCCCTAAATCGAGATTATTTGATCAAATATTGCCCTAAATTGTTCCTTTTGTCATTTTAGGTACTTTGAAGAAGAAATTTGGAAAATGAAACATTTTGGACGTTTTTGGAGTGAAAAAAGTGAAGAAAACGACAAAGTCTCCAAATCATGCTGAAAACAGTACCTGACGGCATCACATATTGCATGTGACAGCATCACGCTTTGGTAAAAAGGTGGATATGAAGTTTACATGAGACCCGCCAGAAAGATTTTTGGGATGAAAGAGTGACGGCATCACGTTATAAAATGCCAAGGCCGTCACGTATTAACTTAAAGAGAGACGGCCCGGAGGACTTAAAGAGTGACGGAGTCAGGGTTGAACCTGATGACGTTAGATGATATAGAGTGACGACGTCAGGAAGAAGGCTTACACAAGAAGAAACCTTAGTAAAACCGTCACATGTTGATCAAGACAATCATAACTTACGCGCGGAGTAGCTGACACTATTTTGGCCATAACTTTTGCATACGAACTGGGATTTGAGCGATTCAAAAAAGGAAACAATCGGGACGATAAAATCTTCGATTTGGTGAAAAAATGGTCATGACGCCGTCACGATAGGCCGAGCAGAAAAGCGCCTATAAATACAACCATATAACTTCATTATTTGTAAGCCCCCAACCCTAGGTCCGATTCTTGGGTTAGGGTAGGTGTTTTTCCAGCAACTTAGAGGGTTTTAATCACTCCAAAAACATCTTGTATTGGTTTGTTGATTCTATCTCAGTTATGTTTTTCATTATTATTGTTGATTGCTCTTCATTGATTATGCGTTGCTAATTCACCTTGTGTCTACTTATGATTATGTGAAACTTGTGTATAATTGATTAGATCTTATTGATTCCTTGTTGATGTTTGTGTCTATCTTCATCAATTAGGGTGTGACACTTCAATAGGTCTAGTTAATTTAGCTTATAATTCTTGTTTCCTATTGTCTCTTGTTTGATTGATTGATATCGATGTTAGGCTTAAGAAAACTGGCAGACTTTCATTTGGTAACTTGCTTGAACGTCTTAAGAAACATGATCGGAGGTGTACTAAGATTATATGGTTGTATTTAATGCATAGGTAACTACTAGTGATACTATGTTAGGAGCTAGTAGTCGTTTCAACAGAGAATGAAGTAGAAGCTTATAGAGTTAGGGAATATCGTACACGGCCCTATGACTAGTATTAAGGAATACAACCCGTCAATTAAAACAAGGTGTGACAATTCAATAGGTTGTTAATACAAATATCGCCTAAAAACGTTATTTATATTTTACGATCTTTGCTAAGTTTTGTTAATGACAAAGTATGAACTTTAGCTAGGAGTAAATCATCACTTTAAATGTTTAAGTCTTGTTTAAACTAAGGTTTACATTTCCTTTTAAACAAAACATTGTTTTTATTTCTTAAATTATAAAGTGTCTTGTCACATCACATTTATTTCTTAAAATAGAAATGTCACATTACATTTAGGGCAAGCTTTGTCAATATACATTTATGGTAAGAAAGTGTGTTTGACTAACCATATGTTTGCTTGCAAGTTTTGTGTTTGACTTGGTATAATGAGATGTGACCTTGTTTGGTTTGGAAGATTTATTGCAAACCAACTGCAGCCCTGACGGTACCCTGGGGATACATGGGCGGAACCCTTCTGAGGGGTCCGACGTATCCGCCAGACATGCAAAATGGTTTGCTATAAATACCAAACTATTTGTTAGTTTTGGGTCATCACTTAGAGTCATATTTTACACATATTCTCTCATTATACTTAGTAGCTACTAACTTGTGTGATTCTCTTATGTAGCAAAGGAGTTCACATATTCATCTAAGAAGTTACAAGTTTCAACTCTAAGTTGCAAGACTTGTTAGCTTTATTATGTATAGACTTTGGTAGTTTATACTTCATGTGTATCTTGTATAGAAGTGATCGGTTAGTATTTTAGGCCTCAAAATACGTAGTGTGTCAGGAGTTGTTGTACCCTTGTAAAAGAACTAACGGGAGTGGTTGTACCCTTGGTAAAGAACTCGACATCTAGCTTAGTGTCGGTAAAAGTGTAAGCGATGATGGGAGTGGTTGTACCCGTGTAAAAGAACTCGACATCTAGCTTAGTGTCGGTAAAAGTGTAAGCGACGTTGTAAAGGTTTTCTCTGCCGGTGAAAGGAGCTTGTTGATTAGTGCTTATAAATCTCGAGTTGGAAACTCGGGGCGTGGATGTAGGGCAAGGAAAAAGAGTCCTTGTAGCCGAACCACGATAAACAATCGTGTTGTGGTTTGATCGTTTCTTTCTTTATCTTTGCTTATTACATGTTGTCTTTTAGGTAGAATCGCTTGTCACATATAAAGCTTTTCAAAGAATTAAAACAAGTAAAGTTGTGCTTATATCTTCAAACAAATGTAAAGCTTTTCAAAGAACTAAACAAGCAAAGTTAGGATCATCACAAGTAAAGCTTTTCAAAGTATGAAACAAGTAAATTTAAAATTTTTATTCACATGAAAAGCTTTTCAAAGAATCAAATATATAACGTTGTGTTTATATCTTTAAGCAAATGTAAAAGTTTTTTAAAAGGATATTCAAGCTAAAAAGGATTTAAAAAGCGGTAAACTATTCAACCCCCCTTCTAGTTTTCCACAATTGGCATCAGGAGCTACGTTACTCAAGATCTTCAAAATAGAATGTATTTTAAAACTTGGATCGATCCATGGATTTTGAAAATCTCAAAGAAGGGCAACCTGTTCAAAACCCACCGCTATTTGAAAAAGAAAACTTACTTGAATGGAAAAGTAATTTTGAAAACTATGTGAAATCAATTGATCAAGATCTTTGGTATATTATTTCTTTTGGTGATTTCAAACCAAAGAAAACAAGTTTTTGAAAACCAAGATAACTATCTTAAACTTGATAAAAATACTAAAGCTAAAACAATGATTTATAAAGCTTTAGTACCGAATATGAAAGAATGTATTTTTGTCAAATGGCTAATGACATTTGGAAAAATATGTTAAACTTTCATCAAGAAATATGTTAAGTCAAAGATGATCAATTTGATCTCACATATGAATTAGAAGTCTTAGAAATATTAATAGATAGACATTTAGTTGTGATGAATACATGTGCTACTAGTTTAAATGTTTTAAATGAAGGTGTAAGTGAAGATGATTACTTGTGTTGAGCTCTTAGTGGACTTGCTTGCGATTCATGGAATGACACGGATGAAGATGAAGCCAACTATCCGGTTTATGATTCTCAACTAGATAAAACATCAAGCAAGGTACATTTTGAAACCAAACACTTTTGGTTTGACAAATTTATCCTAGAGTTTTCTAAACTAGGAAATGAGTCTAAATGTTTATGCAACATGGACCTAAAAACTATCTTCAAGAATGAGTCTTCAAAATCTTTTAAGAATATCTTTGAAAAGGAAATCTTGTTAGAAGATAAAATGTCTAGAATTGAGAGTAATGTTGAAATTGATCTAGAATGTAAATTGTGTCTAGATTACAAACATAAGATTAAAAAGCAAAATGAGAAAGGTAAGATATTAGTTAAATTTGATGAAAGCTCAAAATCTCTTGAAAGATTGTTGAGGAGTCAAAGATTGTTTAAAGATAAAACCGGATTATGATTTAACTCAAAAGCGCCATTAACTAGTAAAACAAAACAAGTAAAATTTGTCAAACCTAGAAGAGAGATTTAGAGATAATTCAATCTCTAATAGAAACTCATGATAAAAGGATTAAGATTATCATGCTCTATGCTTTTATATGTTTATCTAACCTTTTTGGATACATGAGTAATTGAGTTTTAAAGCGTGTTGTCAAACCAAGATCTTACGCATAATGTTTATCCTCTTGATAGCATCTCTATGCAATTTAAAAGGTACGCATTACTTCAACTTGACTTTGATTGTCTCTTGTTTCTAGCATTGTGTGTTGAAATATGTGTTATTAGTAATACTCTAAAAGTGTTTACTTGCTATTAGTAATAACTAAGATTAGATTTTATACAACAAGGAATTTTGTCATTAGTACTAGTAGGAGATATAAGGTGTTTTGGTTCTTTAACCATCAAGAGATAAACACGAGAAACTCTTGAGTGAGTCTCACTCAACTCTTGCTTACAAGTGAGCTAACAAAGAATTCCCTAAGTGTTAAAATGTCTAACACTTTTGTGATGCTTGCAAAACAAACCTTTGTTAAACAACATTCTCAAACACCATACTTTGAGTCTTAAATTGAGTCTTTCTTCAATCACTCCTTTATGATAATCTCACATAAAACACACAAGGTGAAATAAATTACATTAGCATACATTAGGATGTGTGGAAGAAAATGAGTTTTCAACATCTAGGATTTACACATCAATTGTGACACTTAGTCTCATGATGTTGTACCTCTTGGACTTTTTCAAAACAAATAGAGTTCATAGTGTCTTAAGTAAGAAAACCCAAAGAGTCGAGGAGTCATTGAATATAACATTTAACGACTTTGGTAGATGATGACTTAGTCGAAAGTCCAATGATGGCAATACAAGTATGTTGTGTAAAACATTAAGAATAAAAGTACAAAATAACATCTTCTCACCTTGAGTCAAACATTGAATCAAGCAAAATTGACATAAGTTATAAAACTTGATTTATAGGTCATAGTTGTGTCTAAACAAATTCAACAAAAACAGTTTTTGGAATTTAGAGTAAAACAACTAGGGAAACAAAATGGATGTTTCGAAGTAATCATGTGATTATAAGTGTCAATATTTGAAAGTCGTTTTGATAATAAAAGCAAGCTCCAAAAGCAAGGGATTTTAACTTAAAGAAATTCCTAGTTACTCTCTTGTTCTCAATGGTTAAGTTATTGATGACTTATCAAGAATGAGATTAGTAAATCCGTTGGTAAAACTAAACGTAGAGAAATGTTCGGAAGACTACTTGTTCTCATAACAATTAGATCCAACATTATGTTTAGCATTTATTTATGTGCTCGTGTTAAAGAAGATCCTTAAACAACTCTTTAGTTGAGCTTGTTTGGATACATCATAAGGTACTACGCAACTAGGATTATGGTATCCCAAAAGAACGGGAATAGAAACCATAGTGTATGCCAAATGGAATTATGTCGGTAATAAGTTGATAAGAAAAGCACAAGTGGTACTTGCACTTTTATACTTCTTACTCAATGATTCTCCAAAACACGTAAGGTTCTCTAATTGAGTATCGGATGGAGAAGCACATCAACAAGCTCCGCTTGAACAAGCAAATACGTATCAACAATGGAATTCTTTTATCAACATTGTTATCTCTTCAACAAAGGAAGCATCGACTTCAGCGACAATTCAATCCATTATGTTCTTAATTGACATATTGTGATCCATCATCATCGTCTTGGTAAAAATGTTCATTGAGGAACATCTTAACTAAGAAAGTCGTATACGTTAACCATTCTATCAACGTTTTCACAAAACCTCTTGAATGAGAAGCATTCATCATCCCTAGGCTTAGTCAAGGACTCATAAGACCTAAAACCTTAGTTTTGAACATTAGGATAAAACCACAAAAATCAAGACAATCCCTTTTGAATTTCTCCATGCAGTTCCCACGGAACCCTCAGACCATTCGGGCGGAACCCTCCCTTTGGTTCCGCCTGGTTCGCCAAATCTGCAGGATGTTTTATTTTTAATTTCAAAACCAAACACCTCTTTACCCACAACTCCAACTTACCATCAGCCCATAAGATTCACAAAATGAGCAAAACTTCAAGCATCTTCCTCATAACCTTTCATCATTCAAACCTCAAACAACCAATGTGAAATGAGAAATCGAGTTATCCTTTGTCATATCAATATCGAGTCATCCACCATTTCCATGCCCTCAAAGAAACCAAGAGTCAATATCATCTTCAACTCCACCTAGTCATCTTCACAAGAAGATTCCACAATGTAACCAAACAAGTGTGTCATCCCCACTATAACCTAACCTATTAAGATCAAACCACATTTCATGATACATAAACCTATGTTCACCCTTGTGTCGCTCTTTGAAACAAAGGGTAATTGTCATATCCATACTCTCATTAACGTATTTGTCTATGTCGTCAAAAGTCAAGTGAATTTCATTATGAAATGCGTCTCTTCCACTTTCTAGCAAGTGAAGAACACAAAGAAGATATCCAAGCTTTAAGTGTTGTCAAGAAATCACCACCTCATTTCACATATCCACTCTCGGTCGTCAACCATACTTTACCACCGTTCACCACATTGTTAAAACAAATGAAAAACGTCATTGAAACATCACTTGCATTATAAAACGTTCTTAAGCATCAAAATGAGTCAAGTTAACCGCACCTCCACATTGTTTTCATATAAGCACACACTAGAACATACACATTACAATAGTCGTTTACTTAGACTAAAAAGAGAAATTTTGATTTTCTAGGAATCATCATGCCTCCTCTAACTCACTACGACCACAAGGACACCATCAAATACCTACCCAAACACCACAAAACCAAAGGTCTTACTCAAACTCAAATCGTTGTCTTCAAAGCCTTAGAAAAACGATATGTCCATAAGGGTAGAACCATTGATCCATCATTCTTAGAAGGTACAAACCTCTACACGGAATTTGCCACAATCAACTTTGAGTGTCTCTTAGAAATCGATGAGCCTATTTGTTCTAGGTTCATTTTAGAATTCTATGCATCCGTCACCCTCTCCAAGGATGAGTATGGTCGCATGTCTATTAACTTTAGGGCTAGTAGTCATCAATACTCCTTCACTCTCGAGGAATTTGCTCAAATCCTAGGTGTCCCAAACCATGGTACTTGCATCTACTCCGACTTGCACTCCCTCTCAACTCTTGACACACTCTTTGACCGCATCTATCCCTATGATACCCCTCTTATGTCCATAGATGAACTTCGTGACCACCTCTTCATTAGGACCACCAATACTAGGAGAACTAGAACCGGAAATAAGGTCATTAAGGACCCATATGGAATGGAATTCAATGAACTCAAGCCCCAATTCAAGGAATGGGAAGAACTCCTTAGAGTCAATGTAATTAGCACCATAGGAAACCGGGATCACATCAATGTTTGCCTTTGCTACATGCTCTACTACTTGTCCGTTCGGCAACCCTTCAACCTTGCCTACTACATGACCAAGAGAATGACCGACATTCCCGTGCATGGCACAACGGCTATGCTGTATGGAATGCTCTTGACCCGTCTCTTTAGGTTCATTTCACCCATTCCACCAATTCCAAATGGTCTTCGTCTTGACTACTCTCTCATTCCACACACCTTTGTCCCACTTAGTGATAAGAGAGTTTACAAAGCCCAAGGAAAACGTCCTCATCCTCCTACCTCCTCATCATCTTCCTCAATGAGTGAAGATGACAATGTTGGCAATTCTGTTAAGTAAGAATTCTGCTGACTGTTTCTGCTGAAGGTTACTGCTGAAGAGTTGGTTCCTGCTGAAGCAGTGTATCTGCTGAAGACTAGTTTCAGCATTATTAGTTTCTGCGGATATAGTATTTCCGTATTTTATGTATTATAGTTTGGATATGCATGAGTTTATTTAGGATGTGATAATGCATATCTTTTAGAAGTTTTAGAATATACGTTTCTTGGGAAACGGTTTAGGGTTCCTTGTGTATAAAAGGAACACACAATTATGTATTGAATAACGTTTTTAGAAAATACTCTTATCATTATTATTAAAAGATCCATAGAGGATCAAGAGTTCTTAGTATTACACTTGTGTTTTGTTTCCGCTTTAAAAATACAAGTTGCAGAGATTGTCTATTAGTGTGTTATTGATTACAGTGACATAACTAACGATTCTAGAGTGCTCAAGAAGATCTATCAAGGTCTAATAGATCAACAAGTGGTATCAGAGCCTCGAGAGAGTCTCTGTCATACTAAGAAACACAAATCTTACACTTTAAGAATCCAAACAAATCAACAAACATGCCTGGATCTGATGATGAGGTTGATACAACCCAAAACCTTAACACCACTTCTCTTCAACAACTCAACCTCTCCAACAGTAATGCTAAGTTTCCATACTTGAAGAATGCTGAAGAATATCATCTGTGGTCCATGAAGATGCAGAACTGGATCACAAACATAGATTGGAATCTGTGGGAGGTTGTCAAAAAGGGGAATAGCCTGAAGAAGCATGTTACAGATGCTGATAGAGTTATTACAATTGTAGGTCCGAGAACTGCTGAAGAGATTCTGGCTGTGCAAAGGGAGAGCAAGGTAAGAACAATTCTGCTCCAAGCTATACCTGATGACCATATGGGTGACTTCCACTTCATGGAGGATGCCAAGGACATTTGGATGGCAATAAAAGCTAGATTTGGTGGGAATGATGAATCAAGAAGGTTGCAGAAGTCTATGTTAAAGCAAAAGTTCCAAGAGTTTCAGATATCTGAAGAAGAGGGAATTCATAAAGGCTATGACAGGTTTCATCGGATCTTAAGTCAACTTAATCAGTTGAAGGCTAGACCTGACAACGAGGACTGCAATGCTAAGTTTCTGAGATCTTTGCCACCATCTTGGTTGCAAGTCAGTATTGCTCTCAAAACAAAGGGTGGATTGGACTTAATCTCTTTTGATGACCTCTACAACAAGCTCAAATCTCTTGAGCCTGATGTTAGAAGTCCCATTCGTCCATCCACTCATTCTGCATTTGTTGGAGCATCTACAAAACCTGTGCAACAAGCCTCAAGCTCTTATTCATCAGGAGCATCTTCTCAAACCCATACTCAATCTGCTCCTAAATCAAAATCCAGTAGTGTGTTGGATGATATTGTTCATTCATTTGTGGCTGAATATGAACATCAGCAGTTTCTTGCTTATGAGGATTTTGAACAGGCGGATCCATTGGAGATGGAGGAGATGCACTTAAAATGGCAGCTTGCAATGATCTCCATGAACATTAAGAGGTTTGAAACCAAGTCTGGAAGGAAGTTTGGTTTTAATGGAAGAGAAGCAGCAAGGTTTGATAGAAGGAAGGTTAAATGCTACACTTGTGGTCAAGTGGGACTTTTTTTGAGAGAATGCAAGGAGAGAAAGTCTGGAGATGAAGTTAGATATGGCTCTTATCCAGTGGAAGCAGGGACTACTAAGGCTGCACCTTCAAAGGCTATGGTGACTCTGGATCACCAAATTGATTGGGCTGAACATGAACCTGCTGGAGAGGAAGCTTCTACTTCTTCACAAGTGAATCTGCTGGCATACTCAACTTCAGAGGACAAGAAGAAGCAAGTCTCCTTGATGGGAATCTCTCAGGTACACAACTGTGTGTTTGGATGTAGTGTAAGATACAATGAGCTTAAACAAGAATTTGATGAATTGAAACCAAAGTACAATGAGTGTTATATAGAGGTAGAGTCTTATAAAATGGCTTTAAAAACTTTAGAGAAACAAAAAGTCTGGTTTCAAAAGAATCAAGTTAAATATGATGAAAAAATAAGAGTTCTAGAAAGTTATTTAGAAGTTGCTAAGATAGACTTAAAACGTACTGAAAAAGAGAAGTCTGATCTAGAAAAGGAAAAACAAGAATTACAAGCTAAATTAGATAAAGAGATAGCTGGTCGCATGAAATGGCAGGAAGGGGCATCTAATTTGAGTAAATTAATTGATGGTCGCCAATCTGTTAGGTCTAGAAAGGCATTAGGATATGAGAAATATATTGACCCTGAAGAGTTAACATATCCTGATATGTCTAGTGTTTTTGACCCTGAACCAGCCTTAGCTTATCAAACACCTGTTAAATATGTTAAGGAAGGGGGAATGAATGCTGTCCCTGGACCTATAAGAGGGGAACACATGCCTATAGACCTATCCATACCTATTGACTTTGATGGATCACACCATCTCTATGGCAAAAAGTCAACTGACTTGCCAGACCCAATTATTAAATCTACTGACTTTGTCTCTTGTTGTGACAGTGACAAGTCTTCTGATGAAGGGTCTACCTCATTTGTTAGCTGTGATTCAAGTGAGAAGTCTGACTTGCCCAAGACCACTCCCAAGACCATACCGAAGACATCACCCAAGACTCCCCACAAGCCTTCTAGAGTTGCTGCTGATAACAAGACAGTTTCTACTGAAGACTTGTTTTTAAATTCTTTGCAAAATAATACTTTTAGTTCTGTTAAAAACAATTCTGTTTATCATGGTGGTTTGAATACTTTTTCATGTTATACAACTTCTTTTGGTTTGAATAAATCTTCTAAAAAGAAGAAGTGTTTTGTGTGTGGAAGTAAATATCACTTGATTAAGGATTGTACATTTCATGAGCAAAGAATGGGTGAATGTGTTAGTCAGAGGAAACCTAGGCAAATGTGGAAGAATGTTAGTGAAATACCCTCTTTTGTTCCACATCAGCAGAAATCCAATTCTGCTGCACCTCATTCTTCATGGAGAAGAACCAGTAATAGACCATTTGTTCGACCCACTAGTTCTTTCTTTTCTAATGGTTATTGGCCTAATCACTTTGACTCAATGTATTATGGTGGTGGGTATTGAAATACTGCTGTGAAGCCCTCAGCAGGTTGTTCTTGGACAAAGAAGGGACCTAATACGCATTACAGGCCCAAGAACAATGGTGGATCTAAAACATCTACATGGCCTATCACTAATGATCCACAATGCAGGCTCAAGTCAGCAATGACTTGAGTCTCCAATGTGTACTAAATTTGTATAATTTTTGTTGTTGTTGTAGGATCATCCTTTGAAAAGTACTGAAGTAGGTATTGTTGATAGTGGTTGTTCTAGAAGTATGTCAAGGAACAAGGACAAGATGCATGACTTTGAGCCCATAGAAGGAGGAGGCACTGTGACTTTTGGTGGAGGAGATGGCAAAATTACAGGGAAAGGAACTATTAAGACACCCTTGTTAGATTTTGAAAATGTTTATTATGTGAAGGAACTGGAGCATTTTAATCTGTTCTCTGTATCACAAATTTGTGACACTAAGAATAAGGTTTTCTTCTCTGAAGATGAGTGCCTTGTACTCTCCAAGGACTTCAAACTTCCAGAAGACACAACTGTTTTGCTAAGAGTTCCCAGAACCTTCAACTTGTACACATTCAATCTGAATGATGTCAAGCCAGAAGGTGATCTAACATGTTTGGTAGCCAAAGCTTCCCTGTATGAATCTACCAAGTGGCATAGGAGAATGGCTCATGTGAATTACAAGACTATCAACAAGTTGTCTAAACTTGGTCTTGTTCAGGGCCTTCCTTCTAAACTCTTCACCAATGAACACAATTGTATTGCTTGCAACAAGGGAAAGCAACACAGAGCCTCTTATAAAGCCATCAAAGCTGTGAGCACCATTTCAGAACCTCTTCAGTTGCTGCACATGGATCTATTTGGTCCAACTCCTATCAGAAGTATTGATCACAAGTACTTCTGCCTGGTTATCACAGATGATTTTAGCAGGTTTTTCTGGGTATTCTTTCTAAAAACTAAAGATGAAACAACTCCTATTTTGAAAGAATTCATCATTTTAATTGAAAACCAGCTTAATAAAAAGGTTAAAGGAATTAGGTGTGACAATGGGACAGAATTCAAAAATGTTGTTTTCATAGAATTCTGTAAGTCTAAGGGGATTAGAAGGGACTATAGTACTCCTAGAACCCCACAACAAAATGGGGTTGCTGAAAGGATAAATAGAACCCTCCTTGAGGCAGCAAGATCCATGTTTGTAGACTCCAAATTACCCACAATGTTTTGGACTGAAGCAGTAAATACTGCTTGTTATGTCTTGAACAGGGTATCCATCACTAGACATCATGTCAAGATACCTTATGAACTTCTCACTGGGAAAGTTCCAGACATACATTACCTTAAACCTTTTGGATGCAAAGTGACCATTTTAAATATTGCTGATATACTGGGTAAGTTTGATGGGAAAGCTGATGAGGGGTATATTGTGGGTTATTCAGCTCATAGCAAGGCCTATAGGGTTTATAATCTGAATGCCAAAAGGATAGAAGAGACCCTTAATCTAAGATTTCTTGAAGATCAGCCTAATACTCAGGGACAAGGCTACTCTTGGTATTTTGACCTAGATTATTTGACTGACTATTTGGGTTATTCTAGACATGCTTCTAATCGTAATGCAGGTACCAAAGATCCACATTCTAACCCTGCAGGTTCCATGGATGATGACTCAGACTGTGAATCTGAGCCAGATGAACATACCATTGTTGTACCATCTTTTCCACCTAACCATTTTGTAGGTAATCATTCTGCTCCTGAACAAGATGATGAGTCACATTATGCAGAGGATCTTGCAAGACTGAAGAAGCAAGAACATGCTGCTACTCAGGAAGCTCAGAAACTCAATGAAAAGGTTATACAAGAGACTGAAGCAATCCTACATCAATCAGCACAAGCAGTCAGCGGACACAAGGATCCTGCTGATGATTCTGCTGAAGGCATACCTATTCCCACTGATAAGGTCTCAGATGCTGATCCTACTGATGCTCATTCTCCCATTACTACTGAAGTGTCTATAGACTTTGAGAAGCCCTTTACAAGATTTCCAAGTCCTTCTGATCTTGGGAATTATCAGCCAAAGCCTGGCTTGTTTCAATCAGCTTCTTATGATACTGAGTTTGGGCCCACAGTCAACAACCTTGATGCCACAATTGATGTTCACCCTACAACAACTAAAAGGATTCATAATGCTCATCCTCTATCAAAGATTATTAGAGATCCTAAAGATCCTGTTAGAACTAGAAGCACTGTCAAGAATACCAAATATGATAAAGTTGCTTTCATCTCTTATGTCTACAATCAAAAGAGGAACAATCACACAGACTTCAAACATTGTCTGTTTGCATGCTTTCTTTCTCATATAGAGCCAACTAGTGTTCCTCAAGCACTGGCTGATTCAAGTTGGCTTGAGGCAATGCAAGAAGAGATGCTGCAATTTAAGAATCAACAGGTTTGGATTTTGGTTCCTCTTCCTGATGGAAAATATGCCATTGGGACAAAATGGATTTTGAAGAATAAAAGAGATGCAAGGGGGATTGTGGTGAAGAACAAAGCTAGACTGGTGGATCAAGGGTTTAGACAAGAGGAAGGCATTGACTATGATGAAGTCTTTGCACCAGTGGCCAGAGTTGAAGCTATACAGATATTTTTGGCCTATGCCTTTTATATGGGCTTTATGGTTTATCAGATGGATGTTAAAGGTGCTTTCTTATATGGTGAGATTGAAGAGGAGGTTCATGTGACTCAACCCAAGGGATTTGAAGCCCCTGATCATCCTGAGTTTGTGTACAAGGTTGTCAAAGCTCTCTCTGGACTTCATCAAGATCCCAGAGCTTGGTATGCTAGACTTTCCACATTTCTGCTGAAGCATGGCTACAGAAGGGGTGCCATTGATAAGACTCTATTCCTCAAGAAAGTTTCCAGGGATATTATTCTTGTGCAGGTGTATGTGGATGATATTATCTTTGGTTCTACCAAAGAAGCATGGTGTAGAGAGTTTGAGAATCTGATGAAGGGAGAATTTCAAATGAGTGCCATGGGAGAACTCACTTTCTTTTTGGGTTTACAGGTTCAGCAGAAACCTGATGGTATTTTCATACAAAAGGAGAAATATGTAAAAGATATGTTGTCCAAGTTTGCTATGGAGAATGTCAGGACTGCCACTACTCCCTATGAGGCTCCCAAACCAAAGAACAATCTTGATCCTGATCTCCCTGTGAATGTTCATTTATACAGGTCAATGATTGGTTCTTTGATGTATTTGACTGCCTCTAGACCTGATATTACATTTGCTGTGAGTGCATGTTCAAGGCACCAAGTCACTCCACTTACCTCTCACTTGAATGCTGTCAAGAAGATTTTTAAATACCTAAAAGGCCAAACCCAAATTAGGTCTTTGGTATCCCAAAGAGTCTCCGTTTCAGCTAGCAGCTTATAGTGATAGTGACTATGCTGGTGCAAATTTGGATAGAAGATCTACTACTGGAGGTTGCCAATTCCTTGGAAGAAGACTGATTTCTTGGCAATGCAAGAAACAGACCATTGTTGCTACCTCTACTACTGAAGCAGAGTATGTTGCTGCTGCCAATTGTTGTGGACAGGTTCTATGGATTCAGAATCAATTGCTGGATTATGGGTATAACTTTATGAATACTACCATTTTCATTGACAATGAAAGTACCATTTGTATTGTTAAAAATCCAGTTTTTCATAATAGAACCAAACATATTGAAATCAGGCACCACTTTATAAGGGATGCTTATGAGAAACATTTGGTTAAAGTGGTAAAAATTCACACAGATGAGAATGTGGCAGATTTGTTAACCAAAGCATTTGATGGACCAAGGTTTCAATATTTGGTGGTCCATATTGGAATGCTTAACCCTTAACTGCAAAGTTTAAGGGGAGGCATAAGCCTCAGGGGAGGATTATGAGTGTAAACTTTGTAGATTTGTATAAGTTGTATAATTTCTGAGTTTTAACACTAACCCACTAATATTTTTGCAAGTTGTTTGGTGTATTTGCATGTTTTATGTCTGTTTTGCAGATGTTCTGAGATTGTTAGTTGTATGATAAAGTCACCAAGAGCTGAAGTCAAAGGAATGTGGTCAAAAGTGCTGAACATGGTTTCTACTGATAAGTTGATTATGCTGAAGATCTTACACAATTGATTAATTAAGAAGATCTTTTCATTCATTCAAAGAAACATGTTACAGCTTACATTCAATGTTCCAACTGAATTACAATGACCATTCCTAAACATTTGGCTAATTAAGTACTACCAGCTTCTATCACTTATTACAAAATACTTGAGGCTATGACAAGTACAATGATGAAGCTGAAGATGAAAATGAAAAAAGAAGAGAAGGAAGACTGTGAAGATGCTCAAGTACCAAAGTCAAGAAAATACTCAAGAACTTTGTTCCATGGCAACATTCCTCAATCATCTACTTCAGCTTCTCCTTTCCCTTACGTATGATATCAGCCTTCTTACTCTGTCCAATATGTTCTTGATGAGGAAGACCAGGTCCTGGAGCAGGAAGATCCAACATCAAATTTTGTGATGTTGGATGAGATGGATCCCTCTTACTTGATCTTGGTTGGGATCTCTCTGGTGTGGAAGGAGGAAGAAAGGTTGGATCTTTATTTTCTTCCTCTGAGGAGTCTTCATCAGAGGTATAGATGAAGGGAGAGACAAGCTCTCTCTCAGCAGGAATGGGTACATGGCTTGGTTCACCCTTCCTATGAGCATTCCATTGTCTTTTTTGTGCATCCCATCGTTTCTCCAGCTCTCTCTCATAATCGGAATCATCAAGATCCCATGGATAGGGTGGTAAATCTTCTTCTGATGATGGAGAAGAGGAACTTTGATCTGAGGTTTCTGGGTTTGATGACATGGTTTTGGTGGAGAATTGGGCTTAATTGAGAAATTAGGGTTTGAAAGATAATTTGGGGTAAATTGGTGACTGAGATGTGATTTGGGGGTGATTAAATAAGCAAAGTTTAGGCGTTACGATAATTAATGCGAGTTGGGTGGCATAGTAAAACCAAGATATTGACCGAAGATATTTTTACTTTTGGTTGGTTTCTGCTGAAGTTGACCATTCTTCAGCAGATTTGACTTTCATTACTGCTGAAGGGTAAAATTTCAAATTGGAAGTTTTTGAACTACACATTAGACTAGGTCAATAATTCGTTCCGATAATTTTGACCATGATTGGGGAACTTCTAAAATTAACCCACTTTGCATATCTCTTCCTAAACAACATTATTCACTTATCAATCCATTAAAACCCATTATTCTCTGTGTAATTCATAACCGTCTCACGCAAGTTCATTCAAATGGCACAACTCGAATTGAGAGGCGATCATAACAAGTATGCTATTCTGAAAAAGGCAAAGGGACATGAAGAATTCGATTTAATGGTGGAGTTTCTACAAAGGTCGAAGATTCATTATGCTCTGACACATAGTCCCAATTTGGTGTGTGAATCATTGGTGAAGCAATTTTGGGCATCTGCTACTAAGAGATCTGACACAGAGATTGTGGCTGAGATTGATGGTGTAGAGTATGTGGTGACAGAAGGATTGATTAGGACAAAGCTTCAGTTAGATGATGAGAATGGTGTGTATCATTCCAACACTGCAGAGATTCTTGCTGGGCTAAGAGAAGCTGGATATCAAAGTACTGATACATCCAAGTGGCACAAGAATCAATTTTGTCCTAAGTGGAGGTATTTGGTGCATTTGCTGCTGCAATGTATGAGTAACAAGTGTGGTGGATGGAACCAATTCTCTCCGCAATTGGGTTGTGGTATTGTTTGTCTTTCTAAGGTTCAAACTTATAACTTTTCTAAGTTCATTTTTGATAATATGCTAGAAAATATTGATAAACAACAACATAAGTTTTTAATGTACCCTAGATTCTTACAAATAATTTTAGACATAACCACTGAAGATAGAACCCATGTGCCTATTAAAAGTCTTGGTTCTAAGTTGTTTGCCTCAATGAAAACAAATTATACTGGGGAACATCACCCTATGTTAGAAGCTATGTTGCCACATGGCAATGATAATGTAGTTGAGGGTGATGATGCTGATAATGTTTATGCTCCTAACGCTGCTGATGATGGTAATCCATTATCTTCTGGTGTTGCTGCTGATGGTAATCCTTCAGTGGTAATGGAGGAAGAGCCAGCTACAACTGCTGAACCATTACCTGATTCTACTGACTTACCACCACCTACCCCTATACTTGAGTCACCTAGTCCTGCCATTTCACCAGCTCAGGATGCTCCAGCTGAGCAAATTCATGAGTTTGAAGATAACTTTCAGCCTTTTGAACCTGAGCTTACTAGACTACCTTCACCCAGCCCTATGAGAGAGCCAATTAATGAAAGCTTTCCTAATGTTGTACATGAGTCTGTTTCTCCTGCTGGGTTCAATGAAGCTCCACTTACCACTGAGCAATCAGCTAGTAGAGCAGAGGACCCTATTACTCTCACTTTTGTATATGATTCCCTTAACAGGTACATGAAAATGACTGAAGATCTCCAAAAGGAACTTGCTGATACCAAGACTACTCTTGGTAATGAAATTAAAAGTTTGAAAAGCAAGGTTCAAGATTTGGAGGCACAGCTGAGTCAGCAGAAGCAAAGTAAGGGTGGATTGGATTATACTGAAGTTGCAAAGGAGGCAAATTTGGATTCTCTTGAGATTCTAGCTGAAGTTGCAAGACAGTCTCATGGTGTTCCTCCTAAAATTTCTGAAGTACCTCAATTTAAACCAAAGATACTAGTCAGCAGAAGAAGAAGTACAAGACAGTATTTGGCAAGGAAAGCTGCTGAATCTTCCAAAGTATCTAGTGGTGATGATGATGTGCTCATGACTGAAGCTGTGGATATACTTCAGGAGAAACAATCACTAAGTGGTGTTGCTGCTAAAAAATTTGCAGATAAAGGGAATACATCAGGAGAAGCATACTTTGTAGCAGGGAAAGAGTATTTGCATTCCCCTGTTCATCATTAATCTGAGCATCAACAAGTTTCTCCTGATAGAGAGGTTCGAGAAGTACATGATGAACCTATGGAAGATTTGAATGTTCCTCATGATGATATTGCTAAAGGAACAGATGTTGATTTGGATGAGCTTGTTACAGCTGAAGACAGAGCTGGACAAGAAAAACTATTTCAAGAATGGGAAGATTATAAGAAGAGTGCTAATATGGCTGAGGAACAGCAAGCCAAGTTTGTTGCAGCATATGAGTCAGTCACTCAAAGATATGTTTCTACATTACCCATTGAAAGACAAAGAGAATTGGATGCAGCTGTTCAAGAATTTGATGAGTCAGATTGGCAGCAGATTGGAAAACAAATGCTTGATAATCCTGATGTAGCTGCAGATATTATTGGTAAAAGGGTAGAAGAGCAAGACTGGGCTTCTGAAATTGTTAAAGTGCTGAAGTTTAGGAAGAAGGTAGCATATGAGTTAAAATCTAAAGCTAAAAGAGATAAACTTATGACTCAAGCACAACAGAGGGATTATATGAGAACATATGTGAAAAGTCAAAGCAGCTCATTATTCAATACTGCTTGGTCTAAGAAACAAGTGTGGGGACTTCCATTTGACAAACTGGTTGAGATTTATAACAGAATCAAGACTAGGAATGACAAAGCTGGAGTGGGTGCTTCTAAGAATATTCCTCTCCTCAATGCTGATGCTGTTTCATCTGTTAATATTCCTATTGCTGTTGAAAAGGTATCTTTACCTGATACTTCTGCTGATGTACCACATGTTGCTGCTTCATCTTATGTGGATAAAGGTAAAGCAAAAGTGATGACATCAGATCCTCCATCTAGAAAGAGAACTAGGAGACAATTGGAGCAGGAAAGATTGGGTGAAGAGACTGCTAGGAAGCTAGATGAGGAACAAAAAGCTGAACTTGCAAGATTTCATGAGCTGAAGGTAAGAGAAGTTAAACTTCAAGCTGCTAGAAACAAACAGATAAGGAAGGCAATGGATGAACAATATGCATCTGCTGCACTTGAATCTTCTCAGGATTCTACTGATGAACAATTGGATAATCCATCAGTGGAAATTGATGCTGCAGAAGGTGAATCTGCTAAAACAGAAGTTCATAATGCTATTTATGTTCCTGGAAGAAGAGGCAAGAGAATGGCTAAAGTTAGAACTTCCCATTCCAAACAAAGCCTTATCAATGTGAATGCTTCTGATGCTTCCTTCATAAGAGAAGGATCCCCTGATGATTGGCCTGAGGGAACTAGAGATGTTTTGGTTCACTGAGAGTTAAGTAAAAATGGTCAAGTTAATACCGTTTACAGATTGGATAAAACTTTCATATCCTTTACATTTCTTCAACAGATTCTACATCTTGTGGATCATCAGGATCTGGTCACTCTATATGAGTTGGTTCTTAAGTATTATGCAACTCATACTCCTGAAGGGTCTGGATTGTATTTGTTGTTTGATCTAAAAGTGTTGTTTGATTCTTCTACTCCCACTGGTGCAAGCTATGATATAGGGAAGAACAATCAGAGATGGAAAGTTCAGAGTTGGAAGTTCTATCCTATGCCTTATGTTCATGTTTTGGAAACTACAACTGGTCTAAGGCTTATTATGGATCTTATCAAAAGATATCCTCTGAAAGTGTCTCTGATGGAGAAAATGCTACAACAAAAGTTAGAGATTCCTCCTGATCCAGTTGGGAATGCAAGGTTGTTTGCAGAATCTTTGGTGAAGGTCTTCAAACAAAGGATTAAGACTTCAAGAGCAACATCTGATTAGGGATATCATGTTGTATATTTGTTTTTATTTTCTTCTTATTTGTAAAAAAAATAAAAAATAATAATAAAAAAAATAAAAAAAACTAACTAACATTTTGTTGTACAAGTATTGTATCTATGCAGGTTTGGTTATCAACTTACCTGATGTTGACTATTCCATCATAAAGTTGGCTAGTCCAAAGGGTACAGCTTTGGTAAAGACACATGAGTGAAGATGACAATGTTGGGAATTATGTTAAGTAAGAATTCTGCTGACTGTTTCTGCTGAAGGTTACTGCTGAAGAGGTGGTACCTGCTGAAGCAGTGTATCTGCTGAAGACTAGTTTCAGCATTATTAGTTTCTGCGGATATAGTATTTCCGTATTTTATGTATTATAGTTTGGATATGCATGAGTTTATTTAGGATGTGATAATGCATATCTTTTAGAAGTTTTAGAATATACGTTTCTTGGGAAACGGTTTAGGGTTCCTTGTGTATAAAAGGAACACACAATTATGTATTGAATAACGTTTTTAGAAAATACTCTTATCATTATTATTAAAAGATCCATAGAGGATCAAGAGTTCTTAGTATTACACTTGTGTTTTGTTTCCGCTTTAAAAATACAAGTTGCAGAGATTGTATATTAGTGTGTTATTGATTACAATGACATAACTAACGATTCTAGAGTGCTCAAGAAGATCTATCAAGGCCTAATAGATCAACAGACAATTTGCCCAACTCTAGGCTCCCACCTCTAAAATACATTTTCCAACTTTCGGATATTCCAAATGAGTCGGCGGAGTTCAAGCAAACAAAGAGGATGTTCAAAAACATCGAGAGATTTCTTGGAAAGCTCAAGAAGAAGATTGACCGTTTATGAGAGCGGGTGTGTAGGAGTGTTTGGCACTAGGTGCTATTTGAACAATTTGGTCATTTAAACATAACGTGTTATGTATTTGTGTGTTGGTAAGATATTCGGTACTATTTGGAACTTGTAGGAACTAACAATGATGCAGAAAGACAACATTTTGCAAGTTGTCAAATTTTCATGTTTATGATAATTTCGCTAAGTATAGTGAAATTCGCTAGCCCCCTATCAAAGTCCAATCGTATGCGTCTTTACAAGTCCAATTTTTGCATTTCCTAACCAGATATGAATTATACTTTTGTTTTTAGAAGTTTTCGAAAAATTTGAAAATCATCTCGCGGGTCAAAAATGCGGACTGCCAAGTTTTTCAGGTCTGGCGGATCTGGCAGCACCCAAAAATGGGTTCCGCCAGTGTATTTTCTGGGCAATCCAGAAATGGCCCAACGGACCAGCCGGAACCCTCAGGAGGGTTCCGCCTGTGTTGTCTCAGGGTTCCGCCAGTCACCTGCAGAAAATATTTGTCATATTTCTTAAGTTCAAAACTTGTAAAGTGTCAAACCATTATCTTTAGTGAGAAACATCTTCCCTTAACTCCAATAACCATATTAGGACAACTCTCACTCAATAAAACAATTTGGAAGTTACTTCCCGCCAAAAATTCAAATTCAAACATAACTAACCCAAGGAACCCTTTTAAAAGGATCCTTCAACCCATTGGAACATTTTCAACCAAATTACATCCCATGATCACAAAGCATTGAGTGCATATGTAGGTCTTTCACTCCACCCTATTCCATTGGATTGACATCAAATCATTTGAAACCTTAATCTTTGTATGGAACACATCAAATCCAAACACTCCTTCCCACAATTCTTTTTAAGTTTGATCACTTTAGAATACCCCAAAACTCACACCAACACCATTACTTCTCTCAATCTCAAAACTCTTGAAAACCAAAGATTTGAGATAACTAAATCAAACACCTCATCCGAATCATCAAGCTAAAAACACTAGGATTAGTGTTAAACCTTGTTGCTTCAACAAAACCATCAAATCAAGCTCATCACTTGATATTTCTTCACCTATCCAAGACCTCCTTAACCTTGCGGCCTCAACACCATATTCAATACCTTGCAACATCAACATGACCACTATTCAAGATTTCCTCTCCCAAACATGGCAATACAAACATATACACTTTTCAACCATCAAAAACTTTTTCAACCATCAATCACCATAACTTACACCAATGGAACTTTTCCATACACCACCAACATCACCACATCCACTATTGGAAACTTTTGAAAACCTATCACCTAAACCATCACGCCCTCCATCATTGTCACTCTTTGACACCATTGCCGAAACGGAAACCCAACAACAACCAATATTTCAACCAAATGAGTCATTGGATGATGCACCTCATCCACCGTCATTGCTTGAGAGTATGGCTTACTGTTATGCTAGACCCTCAATTTTTCAAAATGATCAAGGTCATACACACCTACAATCATTTGTGTTTCACCCCATTTACAAAAACCTTCATGGTATTCCTTTTGGAGAACCAAGCCTTCGTCACTTTGTTCAACTACCACCACCACATGAACCTTCCCAACACTTTGAATCTCTATTTTCTTCGTATAAGAAAATAGAAGCATCTCAATGATCTTCCATCAAGACCAAAAAAACCACCACCTTTCATAAATGAAAAACCAAGGTCATTGCTTGACCAAAATGAGTCTTTTGACCACAACCAAACACCACAACAAGAATATCACCACCCAAAAGCATTGTTGTCTCACCTTATCTACAAAGACATCCATGATCCTCTAAACAATTGTGGAACGTCTCAAGTTTAGAGTCTCCAAAATAAAACAAAACATTTTTTTTTTGAAAATGTTGCTCATTAAAACCAACAAACCAAGTTTAGAGCACCAACACCACCTTAAGTTTAGAGTCTCCAAAATGAAACTAAACCATTTCTTTTGGAAAATGTTTCACCATTTAAACCAACAAACCAAAACCGTGTCACCTCCACGACATTCAAAACAAAACCCGCTACACCCTCCAACACACATTTTCATCCTTAAACAACCTTAGCCTTGTTTTTGGAAAATATTTCTCATTAAGGAAAATGATGATTTCCTTGTAGCTTTTTATGTTCTTATTTTATTTTTAGTTTTTTTTAGAAGTAGGATGGTGTCATCCAAATTTCTTGTCTTTGACTCTTTAAATGTCAAAATTTTACATGGAATGAATTTCATTCTACTATAAGGTTTGCATTGTTTGTTGACCATTTAGGTATAATAAGTGAACTGTACCTTGCTATGGTAGCATACATATATCTTGTGTTTTTGAAACTAACCTTTCTTTTTGTAGGATCATTATCCATGTTTTCCTTCCTTGATACTCCATTTAGAGGAGTAATATTCAAGGGAGAGCATGAGTGTTGCGTTATTCCACTTCACAGCTCTTAGTTGTGTTTTAGACATGCAATGCTTTCATGACTTGTCTTGTGTGACAACTAACCTTTTTCTTGTAGGTTCAAAATCCATGTCTCCTCTCTTGGCACTCCATTTAGGGGGAGTATCGTCCAAGGGGGAGCAAGCGCTTACATCCGCTTCGCTACTCTTCTTTTTGTCTCGACAAAAGTGGGAGAATTTATATATAACCTCATCTTTGCAAAAACAAGTTTTTATACTAACTTTATAAGACTTAACACTAAAACTAGTGACTTACTTATAAATAAAGTTTATGTTTTGTCATCAACAAAAAGGGGGAGATTGTTAATACAAATATCGCCTAAAAACGTTATTTATATTTTACGATCTTTGCTAAGTTTTGTTAATGACAAAGTATGAACTTTAGCTAGGAGTAAATCATCAATTTAAATGTTTAAGTCTTGTTTAAACTAAGGTTTACATTTCCTTTTAAACAAAACATTGTTTTTATTTCTTAAATTAGAAAGTGTCTTGTCACATCACATTTATTTCTTAAAATAGAAATGTCACATCACATTTAGGGCAAGCTTTGTCAATATACATTTATGGTAAGAAAGTGTGTTTGACTAACAATATGTTTGCTTGCAAGTTTTGTGTTTGACTAGGTATAATGAGATGTGACCTTGTTCAGTTTGGAAGATTTATTGCAAAACCAACTGCAGCCCTGACGGTACCCTGGGGATACATGGGCGGAACCCTTCTAAGAGGTCCGCCGTATCCGCCAAACCTGCAGAATGGTTTGCTATAAATACCAAACCATTTGTTAGTTTTGGGTCATCACTTAGAGTCATATTTTACACATATTCTCTCATTGTACTCAGTAGCTACTAACTTGGGTGATTCTCTTATGTAGCAAAGGAGTTCACATATTCATCTAAGAAGTTACAAGTTTCAACTCTAAGTTGCAAGACTTGTTAGCTTTGTTATGTATAGACTTTGGTAGTTTATACTTCATGTGTATCTTGTATAGAAGTGATCGGTTAGTATTTTAGGCCTCAAAATACGTAGTGTGTCGGGAGTTGTTGTACCCTTGTAAAAGAACTAACGGGAGTGGTTGTACCCTTGGTAAAGAACTCGACATCTAGCTTAGTGTCGGTAAAAGTGTAAGCGACAATGGGAGTGGTTGTACCCGTGTAAAAGAACTCGACATCTAGCTTAGTGTCAGTAAAAGTGTAAGCGATGTTGTAAAAGTTTTCTCCGCCGGTGAAAGGAGCTTGTTGATTAGTGCTTATAACTCTCGAGTTGGAAACTCGGGGTGTGGATGTAGGGCAAGGAAAAAGAGTCCTTGTAACCGAACCACGATAAACAATCGTGTTGTGGTTTGATCGTTTCTTTCTTTATCTTTGCTTATTACATGTTTTCTTTTAGGTAGAATCGCTTGTCACATATAAAGCTTTTGAAAGAATTAAAACAAGTAAAGTTGTGCTTATATCTTCAAACAAATGTAAAGCTTTTCAAAGAACTAAACAAGCAAAGTTAGGATCATCACAAGTAAAGCTTTTCAAAGTATGAAACAAGTAAAGTTAGAATTGTTATTCACATGAAAAGCTTTTCAAAGAATCAAATATATAATGTTGTGTTTATATCTTTAAGCAAATGTAAAAGTTTTTTAAAAGGATATTCAAGCTAAAAAGGATTTAAAAGCGGTAAACTATTCAACGCCCCTTCTAGTTTTCCACAAATAGGTAGAATTAGATAGCTAGCAAGGAGTAACATATCATAGGTAGACATGCTTCACTTACCTTGTAGAACCTTAGTTTACGTTCTTTCACTTTACTTTAATTAGTAGCTTTTGGGTTAGTTGATTAGCAACTAATTCCGCCCCTCCCTTAAAAAACCCTAGATTTTTACTTACTTTTCATAAAAAAAAAAAAAAAAAAAAAAAAAAAAAAAAAAAAAAAAAAGATTCATCCCTCACCTCTAGACCTAGTTAGATTAATTTCAATCCTAACGAACACTATTCTTTGAGTTGAACGATCAATCATCCGGTACTTGTCACTATACTATACTACAACGATCAGATACACTGCTTGGTGGGGATTGCAAGCTTCTCAAGATCCCTTGAGAGGTAAAACCTTTTGCGAGGGCGCAATTCCACGCATCAACTGTCAATATCTTTTTCCTTTGCCCTTATCCTTATCATTCTCACTAGTAACTGCCTCTACACCTTTCCCTTTACCATCAACAATACCCTTACCATTATCAACCACATGCTCTTCTTGAACCTCCTCTTCAGTCCAAGGTATCACTTCTTCATCTGTAAAAGAATTGCAATGCCTTCTCCTAGGAATTGTTCTTTTAGCAGAGGTTCCATCACTTAATGTACTAGGGTCAGGGGGTGCTAAATATTTGGTCAGGTCAATGTCACAATGGTCAATGTACATCTCTATTCCACCACGCTTTTTGGAAAGGTCATACATGTGAATCAAATCAGTGTCATTTTTTATTTTGACTAGACCATGCTCTAAATCACACTCAGGAAGTCTATAATACATACCAAACATATGCATAGCCATAAGTGATTTCTTGATCAACCCTCTTCGCTCCTCATACGACAGCCTTGCCTTATACATCTTTAAAATCACACCATCCTCGTATCTTAAAGGTTCGTGCAGAAAAATCCCATCATTCCGCACGTCCAAATCAATAACATCAGGTCCAGGTATAACCATTCTACAAAATACGAAACTGAAAATTAGAGCAAATTCTAAATTCTAATTAAACAACAATTAAGAGATACAAGAGTTAAACATACCTTGAATCACATTAAAAACAAAAAGAAAATAGTGTTAAGAGGGTTTGATTGAAGCTGGTAAATATAAATTAGGGTTTGAGTGAGAGAGTGAATTTGGGGGGGGGGGGGGGGGGGGGGGGTGAGTGTGCATTTTTTTGGGAGGGAAAATGATGGAAGGTTGGTAGGGTTATAGAGAGAGAAACGGGGTATTCTAACGGTAACGGGGTTATTTTAACGTGGTCAATGAAAGTCATAGTGTCACGTTGGCAAAAAATGGGTCCAATGTTAATTATCCACAAAATAGGATGGATTAGGCAGTTTGATACACACATTAGCAAAAAAAAAAAAAAAAAAAAAAAAAAAAAAAAATCATTACACAATATAGTAAAATGTGGCAAGTTCGATACATTTAGAAACAATTATCCCAAATGACAATCTATGATAGTGTGTGTGAAACCTTTATTTTATTGTTGATATTACAAGAATAGGAAATCTATCCTCTTTAAACTCCAAAATTAGACCAGGTAGGCCAAAGCCCAATTTAGTGATTGTAGAGGCAAAGATCTGTAAAAAAAAGAGTAAAAGGTAAGAACCAACATATCACATTGTAAAGTCATGCCTATGACTTTAGTAGTTTACTGATAAACGTTGGTTACTTCTGCTTCTACGACACATACTTGGACAGTTGAACGCAAGACAAACATAAAGATGCTTACATTGGTTATAGAGTTTGTTTCTTGATATGGTATGAAATTAGACAAGAAATTGTATGTGTAGCATCATTGTAAGCAAAAAAAACTCTAGGACTAGTATGTGCCGAATGTGCAAGTAAACAACCTTTACCACTAGCTTAACAGGTTTGTATATATTCTAATAAGTTCAAAGATTTAATATATGGTAGTTCACTTGAGCTACTTTAACGTGAAAAATGAAAACATATGGTTTTTATGGTATTTAACAACATCTTAGTAGGAAGAGGCGGAGACATGAGGGGGGGGTCCATAGAATATACACATCCACACATACATATTTCAGTAGTTGGGGGGGGGGGGGGGGCCATAGGCGGGGAGCTACTAATGGACTGGGACCCTCGTATTAAGCCCATAATGTACTATATTTGGGTTTCATGTGTTAAAAAAATAAAACTTAACTTAACTTTGGCCCTCCCAGCCTAATACATCAATGGCCTACTCAAATCCAATATTTAAATATTCTTTTGTTTGACTTACATTATTAGTTAAGTATGTTGATGTTTTTCCGAAGAAAATTTTGCATTTTGAATTGTTTCGGACCTCTCACATAAAACTTTCAAGCTCCGCCACTGAGGGTGGGCACGTGCCCCTAGCGAAAAAAATTGTAGTGTAGATTTTCTAAAATATGTGGTTATTATTATTATTTATTTATTTTTTTAATTTGCCCCCTCCTTATAACAAACTGATTTGTAGTGTATTTTCTAAAAGTTATCGAAGTTTGCCCATCGACCATAACTTTCTGGCTCCGCCACTGTATTCTATAAGTACATTCGATAAGTACTTTTATACAATGACGTTTTAACATTATTTAAAAAGTGGAAAGACACAGTCAACACTGAGTTGTGCATCATCTCTACTAACATAGCTTAGTACGTTCTGCTGGTAAACTGAAGAATCTCAGTAATAATCAAAACCGGCTAAGAATTAGACTACGTCTCAGTCAGGCTCCAAAGCTTGCAACATGCCTTGCTACATGATTTCTCTGTGTCTTCTAGACCAAAATTTTATTATAACTGGATGTATGATTACTTTCTATAGACTCCGATTTCTTCTGTTTTGGCAAACCTTCCTTTGATCCGTGGTTGACCATCAGCCAACGCCTTCCTGCAAGCATACTAACATGAAATAATATAACAAGTTTAGTGACAAGCCCAAATTTCTTTCAGTTGGAATTTGAGATTTAACAAACACGGACGATGGTCTTTATAAAAACTACAGGTAGTTATTCACTTCCATAAGTTTTTTTTCAAAGTTATTACACTATGGAACACTACAGTTTTATTTATGGATATACACGTGCATACCTTAAGTTTAGTCCATTCATACAGTCCCTATCACCCTGCCTATTGTTTCACACGAACAGTCGAGTGATTAGGCTTAATTTTATACGGTAGTTTGTGGGATGTGGGTCCCTTCTCGATTTCTAGAAGTAAAAGACATGCTCATTTCCTTTTCTAAATGATGAAACGAACCCACAAAGCAATAATTTAAAGCGGATAAGCATGTATTAAGAAAGATTTCAACATATGATTGATTACCTTGATTTTTCTACCGAAATTCCTCTTTGTTTTCTTATCCCTGTATCTTGAGAGCTTCTGCATGCGGGTTTCTGTGGTATGATCATTAGTAAGTTGTGGCTGCCCAAAACAAGAATATCCAAAGGTCATATAACTATTATACTGCTTAGCTCATATATGCACAGATGAAAGATCTATAGCCTAGTGACTAGAGGTTGCATTTTTGGCCAGTCTAATTGTGAATATGTCGATTGGGTCGTCTTCTTCTTCTTTTTTTTACATAGCTAAAACGGAAACGAGTCAAATGGGTCAACTATGTTAAAAGTGATCCAAAGTCTATTTTTTGCTTATACAACATCCTGAATTAGTGAGTTGTTTATTTCATATTTCCATGATTCAACTATTGTAATACTTAAGTCTGTTATGTAATCACTATTAAGGTACACATAACTTTTAATTCTTTTAAACGAAACAAAACAAAAAGTGTTTGTGGGTCGAAGTGTCAAACCAAGGAGACCCGGCGTGACCTTATTCATATTAAAAATAACACGTTTCAAACTATAAACTAGTAACCCAACCCACCCATTTTTACCTCTGTATGCTAACACAATGAGAAATTAGATAAAAGCTGAACCTTAATATTTCCTTCACTAAACGCCCTCCTCATACCATGAACCTTGTTCAATTCCGTTTCAGCAAAACTCATAGAACTTGGTCTAATGTGAGCCCCATCCACATTTAAACTATCAGAACTCATACTTTTTATGATCTTTCCTGGAGGCTGCAAATTTTCATTCAAAATGATGCTATTGGAGTTCAAGATCCGTGAGGGCGATGATGGTTCATTTGAAAAGATATCTTTATATTCGTAAAGGATATTGCTCATGAAGTCCTCGTTTTGAAGTGAGTCGATATCTTGAGAAATGACTTGTTCTCCAAACAAGATCATTGACATGGCAGATGTCATGTGATCAAGGGTAACAAATGGTTGTTCGATTGTCGGTTCTGGCACTTCGAAAATATCACCTTGACCATAAAGGTCATAATCTGATATATCAGAGATCTAAACCAAGCAAACAGACCAAAAATCAATAAATACCATACCAAGTGATTAATCAAATGTGCATCCATAAGCAATCATAAATCGGGTAGCTAGTGTTCATAAAGTACGGGATCTCATGTCTATAAGTGTATCTAGTATCGGCGCTAGAAAGTTCATGAATCCATAACTTACAAAAAAGCAGGCCAAAGTTATTTAAGTATTAAAAAATTTATAAATTATTTAAAACAAGGATTGTAATCAGAACCAGTTGGAGGGTGTACGATGAAAAAAGGCACTAGGTGTGACTATAGCGAAGCATGGCTAGTTTACTGTTTTTTCACTCTAACTCGTAAACTTTCGGCCACACAAACACCAAGAGTGGTTAAATAATCAAATTTCAATCGTATAACGAAACTAGAAACAAAGACAATGGTCATAACCAAGACACTAACAAGAAAGACGATACTTGTGGTGAGACCAAGAAAGACACCTATAAAAACATAATTAGTTGCATACACAACTCATAAAAACCAATAAAACAGCATACATTTTCATTCAGAAATTTCCATACTAATAAAAACCTATGAAAAAACGTAACTACAAAAAATGAAACAGAGATTACCAAGCAAGCATTGGACTTCTGGGAGTGAAAAAAGTCATCAAAGTGCTGATCATCAGGCGACAAGTTTTGAAAATAATGAAACATTTGACCAAAAAGTCAAAAACTCTCTTCTTATTTTATAGTCTTGAAACTAAAAGATCACACCACCTAGTTTTTAATAGAGGTTCTCCCCATGTGAAGTGGAAACCAACATAGTAGCAAAAAGGTGCACCTATTCACAGTACAAGTAGAGCAAACTAGAGATGATATTGAATGTGTTGTTGGGAAGCTTTTTGGTTGTTTGATTTATATGAAGTTTAAACTACAAAAAGACAAACCAATATAGGGCCCTTTTCTTTTTGTCTAACACCATGTTCGTTTCTTGAACTATTTTTCACAAGGCTAATTTTATATTCACGTTTAGATTGATATTTCGTATTCGAAAAGTAGTACGGAAGGCAGGGGCGGCTCAAGCAATTTGAAGGCTAAAACTAACTTTTTACAGTGTGGCCTTTTTAACAAATTATGCGCAATCAATAATTTGGGAGAGAAAAGTGATTGTTATTATCAAAAGAAGTAATACAAAATGAAGAGTAAGTGAGGTTATATACAGAGTTTAACAAACACTAACTAACTTTTAACTAGTATTTATATAAACAGTCCTTATACTTTGGACTATTGTACAAATTAAGTTATATTCTATAGCTTCCCTCAAGTTGGAGCTTCTTGAAGACCCAACTTGTCAGATAGAAAAGTATGCTGAGCAGCTCCCAAAGCCTTTGTCATGATGTCTGCCAATTGTAGATGAGTAGGAATATAAGCAGTTTGAATAAAACCATCTTGCACTTTGTCTCTAATGAAGTGAGTATCAATGTCAAGATGCTTGGTTCTTTCATGGTAACAAGGATTAGCAGCTATCTGCTGAGCTGCTTTATTGTCACAAAACAATGTAATGGGGACTTGAACATGAATCTGTAAATCTTTCACTAAATAAGCCAACCAAACCAGTTCACATGTGGTTGCTGTCATACTTCTGTACTCAGACTCTGTAAAAGATCTAGAAGCAGTTACTTGCTTTTTAGTCTTCCATGATATCAATGAATGCCCCAAGAAAATACAATACCCTGTCAAAGATTTTCTTGTCATAATACATGAAGCCCGGTTTGCATCTGAAAAGCTTGCAATCTTCAAGTTACTCTGAATAGGATAAACAACCCTTTTGAGATTGTTCCTTTGAAATATCTTAGTAAATGGAGAGCTGCTTGCATATGAGGTTCCTTAGAAGAGGACACAAATTGACTCAAATGCTGAACTGCATATGAAATACAGGTCTTGTCATAGACAAATAAAGTAACCTTCCAACCAATCTTCTATATGCTTCAGGATCAGTAATTGGATCACCTTTATCAAGTGACAATTTAAGGTTTTGTGGTAAAGGAAAACTTGTAGGTTTAGTTGCAGTCAACCCTGCATCTTTGAGAAGATCAAGTACATACTTTCTCTGGTGTAGATAAGTGTCTGCCTCTGTTCTGCATAACTCAATTCCTAAAAAATATCTTGCCAACCCCAAATCTTTAATCGTGAACTTGGTATCCAAAGCTTTCTTTGTGTTACTTATTTCTTGTTCACAATTTCCAGTAAGCAATATATCATCCACATTGACTAAAACAACAGTGAATGAATCTCCTTCAGCCTTTACAAATAGAGAACAATCATTTTTGGATTGTTTGAAACCCAATGAAACAAGAAATCTTGAAAGTTCTTGGTTTCACTGTCTAGATGCTTGCTTAAGACCATAAATAGACTTGTTTAACTTGCACACTTGCCCTGGCCCCTGGCAAAGCCTTCTTATAACCTTCTGGTGGTTTCATGTAAATTTCTTCTTCAACATAACCATGCAGAAAAGCATTATTAACATCCAATTGGTGCAATGGCTACCCTTTAGCAGTTGCAATGGCTAAAAGTACTCTAACTGCAGCTGCTTTTGCTACAGGAGAAAAGGTGTGCTTATAATCCATTCCTTCCTTTTGATCAAAACCTCTAATCACCAACCTTGCTTTGTATCTGTAAACAACTCCAGTAGGAAGATACTTGATCTTAAACACCCATTTAGAAGATATGGCTTTCTTTTCCTTTTGGTAAGGTTGTAAGTTCCCAAGTTTCATTGACTTCCAAAGCATGCAATTCATTATCCATGGCATTCACCCATTTTGGATAAGAAGTGCCTGAATATAATTAGTTGGTTCAAGACTTGCCAGAACATGAGCTAAAGACCCCACATACTCTTCAGGATAACATTCAAAATATTTGTCTTTGAACAAAGGATAAGTGGGTGATTTAACAGAAGAAGCCATAGAAGCTTTATGCTTGCTGGTAACAAAATATTTAAGCCATGCAGGTTGAGAACTGATTCTAGCTGATCTTTTGATGGGAATTTCAGGCTGAGAAGGTTGAGATAATGGAGGAATAGATGTTTGAGGAGATGATGATACAATAGGACTAGGCATTTCTGGAAAAAGGTTCATCTGGTGTTGCAACATGACTATCATCAGGAGTGTTTGGCATAATTCCATTTGCATCATTTTGCTCAAGACTATGAAAAAGAATATCTTCCTCTACATTCTTTGAATCAGGCCAATTCTTTGTAGCTTGTGAAGAAACTTTAGCACCCTTCTTAAAAGGAAAAAACAGTCTCCTTGAAAATCACATCTCTGCTACAGAACACCTCCCTGGTTTCAAGGTTATACAACCTATAACCCTTTTGGCCTGGTGGATACCCTATAAGCACACATCTAACACTTCTGGGTGCAAATTTATCCTTATGAGGCTTTGTAACAATTGCATAACACAAACAACCAATGGTTCTTAAACTGTCATAATTAGGTGGTTTACTATGCAAAACCTCAAAATAAGTTTTCCAGCCTAGAATTTTCATGGGCATTTTATTGATAGAAAAGGTAGTTGTTAAAACACAATCTCCCCAAAATTTATCAGGCAATCCTGCATGAAACTTTAATGCCCTGATAGTGTCTAGTAAGTGCCTATGTTTTCTTTCCACCACTGCATTTTGTTGAGGTGTATAAACCATTGATCTTTGATGAATAATGCCCTTTTCTCTTAAGTAAGCCAAACATTCTTTCTTCACTATTTCAGTTCCATTATCTAACCTAAAAATCTTAGGCTTAGCATTAAACTGGTTACCAATGTAAACAAAGAAAGCACTTAGAATAGACAGTATTTGATCCTTAGTTTGAACCAAATAAGTCCATCTACATCTAGAATTATCATCCACAATTGTGGAAAAATAATGTGATCCATTTAAGGCTGCAGTTCTATAAGGACCCCACAAATCAACATGAATTAATTCAAAAGGAATAAGAGACCTAGTATTGCTTTTTAGAAATGGTAACCTATGCTGTTTAGCAAGCATACAAGTGTCACAGTTAAAATGAGATAGATCTTCATGTTTACAATCATCAACATGAATCATTTTTTGACACAGAGGTATGACCAAGTCTAGCATGAAACAAATCTACTGTTACATCACTAGATTGTACAGTTTTATTGACAAAAGAAGACAAAGCTGGAAATGCAGGAATTGTATGTAGAAAGAAAGGCTTTGGAGAATTGGAACTGGATGGTTTGCAAATATACAAGCTGTGTAACCCTTTTTCATGAGCAACCACTTGTCTAGTTGAAGGGTCCTAGAAAACAAACAGTGTTGGGAGAAATATGGCAATGAGATTTTGAACTTTGAGTAATTTGCCAACAGAAAGCAAATTAACTTGAAACTCAGGCACATAAAACACATCAAGCAATACTAAGGAGCTATTTATTTGGATATTGCCTACTTTGGTAACCAATTTACTAGTTCCATCAGGCAACTTAATCTTAATGGGACACTTAAGTAGCCTAATTGACTAAAACAGATGCAAATGAGGGGACATATGATCTGAAGCACCAGTATCTACCACCCAATCAATCTTAACATCTAATTGCAAGCATTTCTTTAAAGCATTCAAGGACACATGAAATGATACTCTCAAATATGGTTTGCAACTGTAAAAGTAAGTACCTACATGTGCTTTGGAGGTACTAGCCACATTACTTTGATCAACTCCCTTTCCCTTAAACATCTTCATCATTTCTTGGCACACAGAAGCCACCATTCTTTGATCCAAATCAGTACCCCTTTCACTCCCAACCTCATTTTCATAAGCAAAATCAAAAGGAGTTTCCTGCTGCATGTAAGCACCCATATCAGCAACTACTTGTGCAACCATTTTCCCATTCCTCTTATTCTTTTTACCTTTGTACCAATCAGGGTATCCCAACCTTTCAAAACACTATTCAAACACATGACCATCCTGCTTGCAATGAGTACAGAACTTCTTATCACCTCTGACTTCCTTGTTATTGTTTCTTGGCATTGAACTTCCTTTAGAACCATTATTAGCAAAGAAAGCAGATGGATCAACTGTAGTATGAGTAACTTGCTTATGTTTTTCCACTTGTTGCATAATATAATAGGCCTTGTTAATGTTTGGTAAAGGATCCATTGACAAAACTTGATTTCTGACTGCTTCAAAGTCATCATTCAATCTCATCAAGAACTGCATCAATTTGGACCTACTATCAATTTCAAGAAACTTCTCAGTGATACCACAACTGCATTCTCTCATCTTTCCACAAGAACGAACAGGAATGCCATTAAGACTTTGTAACTTATCTAGAACTTCTTCAATTTAGTAAAATAAGCAGCAACAGAAAAATTTCCATAAGTCACTTTACTTAACTCTCTTTCAACTTGATAAATCAGAGGACCATTACTTGACCATACCTTTCTTCAAGATCCTTCTAAAGATCACTAGCAGATTGAGAGTACAAGAAAGAATCTGAAAATTCAGCAATCATGGAATTCAATATCCAGCAAGTAACCATATTGTCACAATGAATTCATCTTTGACAATTGTTATCAATCACAGGTGGTTTAGGCAAAGAACCATCAATGAATCCTAATTTCAATTTTGCCCCTAAAGCCATCTTGATTGTTCTACTCTAACCCATGAAATTGTTTCCATTAAACGATGTGTTAGTCAACATCATTCCAGGATGATCAGAACTTGCCAAATACAATGGATCATTGATCATGTTCTGAACATTTGAATCTTGAAACTGATTATGACTGTTAACACCACCATTAATACCGTTAGGATCATCTTGACCATTAGAACCGCCAATTCCATTCGCCATTGTTGAAATGTTGATTAAAATCAGTTTCTTGATGAAAAGAATTGATCAATTTGATCAATTAAAGAAGATGATGAATTAGGGTTTAAATTGGGGAAAATGGAAGAACAGAAAACGGTTAGAAAACGGTTAGGATCGAGCTTCCATGTGCTCTGATACCATAACAAATTATGCGGAATCAGTAATTTGGGAGAGAAAAGTGATTGTTATTATCAAAATGAAGTAATACAAAATGAAGAGTTAAGTGAGGTTATATACAAAGTTTAACAAACACTAACTAACTTTTAACTAGTATTTACATAAACAGTCCTTATACTTTAGACTGTTGTACAAAGTGAGTTATATTCTATACTTTTTGATTAATATATTTTTCATAGTGTTAGGTTTTCAGTTTATTGACTTACAGGTGTAAGACGTGATTGATTTAATTGACTAATGTGTGATTACATGTGTCCTAATATTTATACCTTAATACCTGGATTTAGGTTTAAACTACACTAATACTAATTTAATACAAATACTAATCAATATCTAATACACATAACAACCCTCGCAGTTGGAGCAGAAGGGGAATAAACACTCAAACTGTCTCGAAACTCAGCAAACACGGCAGAAGGAAGACACTTAGGGAGTGCTTGGTGAGGGGTTAAGGGGGTGGGGAATGGGTAAAGGATTGATTAAGGGCCCACATCTTTCATTGTTTGTGCTTGGTTAGTAAGGGCAAAGCTATTGATTACCCCGTAGTGGGTAATCAACCATTATAGAGTAAATTAGGGGGTAAGGTATTGATTACCCACCTCACTCATTCCTTTGCATTCCTTTCCCTTTCCCTTTCTCCACTTTGAACCAAGCGGACCCTTAGTAAATATATCCGCAAACTGATAACGAGAAGGGACATGCAAAACACGCACATGTCCGACATCAACTAAATCCCGAATACAATGTATGTCTATCTCAATATGCGTTATCCGTTGATGCAGCATGGGATTAAAGGACATATAAACTGCACTAATATTATCATAATAAACAACCTAGCGGAAAACAATGACTTTTGAAGCTAACACAACTAACAAGTCTTAACAACATTGGCAGCACCTCGGTACTCAGCCTTAGCACTAGAACGAGAAAGCGTAACTTGACGCTTAGAGGACCAAGAGACAAGATTATTGCCAATAAACATATAATACCGAGAAGTAGACCGCCTAGTAGTAAGGCAACCAATGCAATCAACATCAGTACCCAAGAGATACTGAAGAACACATGCTAAACTGCGATTCAAAGTAGGATCCTCAACTGGGTCGCCATCGATACCCAACTTAGAATAAGTGTCAATCATAGTACTACAAGGACTACAGTTGAGCATATGCGCAAGCTCAAGAACCTTATAAGCATTTTTATCTTGAGACAAGAACATCCTGAACGAACGACAAAAATCCTATGAAAATAATTAAGTGGGACAAGATCAGTCATTGAGAACTCCTGGTGAAGAGAAGCAAGAATACGCTGCAAAAGTGCTACATAGGAGATAGTCACCAAAATATCATCAACATATAATTATAAATAAGCAATATCAGTCCCACTCCTATAGATAAATAAAGAAGAGTCACAACGACTATGAGAAATCCAAAACGAATAGCATAGCCTGCAAATAACTGAAACCAGACCCAGGATCCTACTTCAGACCATAAAGAGACTTCTGTAAAATAAAAACATGATCAGGATGTTGTGGATCCTGAAAAACAGGTGGTTGATATGTATAAACAGTCTCATAAAACCACCATGAAGAAATGCATTCTTGACATCAAGCTGATAAACATGCTAATGTCGAGAAACAAGAAGACTAATAACAGTACGAATAGTGGTCGGCTTTACAAGTGGGCTTAAAGACTCATCAACATCAACGGGCCAAACTGCAACGAACTACCAATCGCCACAAGACGAGCCTTGTAGCGACTAAGAGAACCATCTGCTACATACTTGTACTTAAACAACCACATGGAAGGAACAATATTCACATCGAATGGACAAGGCACAAGAGTCTAAGTATTATTTTTAATTAATGCATTATGCTCGTCTAACATGGCCTTTTGCCAATTTGGATCACTATAAGATTTTGAAAGAGGTGACATAATAGACACATGTAAAGTAAAACGTTGAGTAGGCATATTAGATCCAACACGAAAACGAGTGACCATGGAATGGATTGATGCGGTATTGGGATTTGGTGCATTTTGGGTTGATTGTTGGGTTATTAGAATCGGACCAATGGTCGAATGATTTGTGGGTTATTGTTGAGTTGTGTTTGTCGGCTGTTGTTTTAGGTTTGACGTTGGTTGTTGGACTAGGTAGATTGTTGGGCTATTGTTAAGGTGTGTATGTCGGCTGATGGCCGGAGTTGATGGTGAACCGGGAATAGGGGTGTGGTGTTGTTTGTCTGGACAGCGGGATTTTGGGCTAGAACATTAGGAATGTTAGATGAAAGAAGTTGTTGAGTTATTGAATTTGGCGGGGTGTCTAAAATATTGTACGAGGGTAGGTTAGGAGGAGTCATCGAGCCATATGGGAACGTATTATCATCAAAGGTGAAGTGTCAAGAAATGATGATTTAATTGGTAGCTAATTCGAGACAATGAAACCCATGATGACTTGTGGGGTAACCAAGAAAATAGATGGAATCGAATGTGGTTGAGTTTATTATGGGTGAAAAGGTGTGCGTAACATAAACACCCAAAAATATGAAGCGTGGAATAATCGGGTGTGCTTTATATAGACAAAAATGAGGGCTTTCCTTGTTAATATAGCTGAAGGGTAAGATGTTTAAAAGGTAGGCCGGCATATGGAGTGCTTCAACCCAAAAAGTAGGAGGCAAATGGGCTTGAAAAAGAAGAGTACGAATGAGGTTGTTAATTGTTCACATCATACGTTTGGACTTCCCATTTTGTTGGAAGGTTTTAGGGGAAGAAAAGCTTTTGGTGATGCCATTTGTGACAAATAATTGGTGTTAGGCATGATTATCAAATTCACCACAATAGTCACATTGCAAAGATTTTAATATCAAAGTTAAAATTATTTTTAACAAAAGCATGAAAATGAATAAATTTAGATAAAGCATCAGACTTATTACGAAGAAGATAAACCCATAAATAATGTGAAAAATGATCCAAAAATAAAACATAACATTTAATATCCGTAGCACTTGGAAGTGGCGAAGTCCACAAGTCCGAGTGGACAATATAAAAAACATACCTAACAATAGATTCAGAACAAGAAATAGAAAGCCTCACGTGTTTGACAAGTTGACAAGCATGACAAACAGCAGGAGACTTCATTTTATTACAACAAATACGATTACTTGAAATAAGAGACTGAAACACTTCACTTCCCGGATGTCTAAATCGTTGGTGCCACATGTTTTGTCTAACAATAAAAAGCTTGAGGAATGGGAGAGGGCTTCTTGACAGGATATAGATCGCCAGTGCTGTCACATCTTAGGAGGATGTGATGAGTCAAATAATCCTTCACAGAAAAATCAAAGAGATCAAACTGAAAAAAATAACCATTATTATGAACAAACTGACGCACAAAATTCAAATTCTTTATAATATCAGGAGTAACAAGAACATTATTTAAATCGAGTGGTTTAAAAGGAGATGCTAAAATACTATGACCAGAATTAGTAACGGGAGTCGACTTCTGATAAGAATTTTTTTGATACCTTTTTAAGAGGTCATTTAAGCCAAAAAGTCATATGGATTTGATCAAATATCTCCCTAAATCGTTTCTTTTTGCATTTTATGTACTTGGGATGAAAAATATGTAAACCGACGCATTTATGGCTATTTTGGACAAAGAAACGAAGAAAAACGACCAAGTCGCGAATCTGTCAAGATGGAGACCTGACGACGTCACTTAACAAGTGACGGCGTTACTTGTATTTGAAGACCAATATTCATAGATAATTTTATACGTTATGGTTCAGATGTTTTATAAAGAGATGGCGTCAAGACCCACCTGACGACGTCAGAGATCAAACGAGACGACGTCACATCGACGACTTGCAAAGTGTTGCGTAGGATTGCGCCTACGCAAAAGGTTTTACCTCTCGAGGGATCTCGAGAAGCTTGCATTCCCCACCAGGAAGTGTACATGACCGATGTAGTATAGTGTAGTGGCAAGTACCGGGGGATTGATCGTTCTACTTGGGGAATAGTGTTCGTTAGGATCAAAACTTAATTAAACTAGGTCTAGAGGTGAGGGATGATTCTTTTTGTATTTTTATATTTTTTTGGAAAGCAAGTAAAAATCTCGGGTATTGGAAAAGTGGGCGGAATTAGTTGCTAGTCTAAATAACAAGAAAGTAAATATGAGAAAAACCTTATAATGAGAGAAATGTGTTTACTTAGATTTCACTACTCCCTAGCTATCTTTCATTAATTGATTAGTTTGTTACAATTGCGTGGATGACGGGTTATATTCCTTAATACCATTCGTGGGGCCATGTACGATCTTCCCTAACTCTATAAGCTTCTACCTCTTCCTATGTCGAGCCGACAACTAGCTACTAACATGGCATCCTTAGTAGTCACTCATGCATTAAATACAACCATTAAAATCGTAGTACACATCCGATTCATGTTTCTTAAGACGTTCAAGCAAGTTACCAATTGGAGATTAGCCAGTTTTCTTAAGCCTAACATCGAAATCATTCATCCACAACAACTAATAATAAACAATCAACCAAAAATCAATAGCTAGGTTTCATTACATCTAAGCAAACACAAACAAACCTAGCCTAGCATGTTAAAGTAAAGACAAACATAAGATAGAATCAAACAACACATAGACATATTGAATGATTATTGGAGGACTTATCTTTATTCAAACATTGGATGAAAGAAGGGTTTGAAACCCTTACAAGAAGGTGAAAATTTGATCTAGGGTTTGTGGTAAGTTCCTCCAAAAGTTCTCTCTCAATGAATGAAAATTAGAAAACTATATATAGAGAAATACAATCTGACAGCGTCACGTTGTACACGTGACGCCGTCAACTAGCCGCCAATACTCTTCTCGGATTGTCTAGATCCAGATCTGACGCCATCACTTGTTAATCTCCTCTTGGCCGTCACCTTATAATTTGCTCTTGGCGGCCTAGGCGTCTCAAAGGGTGACGCCGTCACTCTTTAAGTCCCAAAAAAATTCTGGCGCGTCTCGTGTAAACTTCATATCCACCTCTTTGCCAACACATGACGCCGTCAAGTGTAGATCTTGACGCCGTCAGGTACTGTTTCCAGCTTGATTATGGAGACTTTGCCGTTTTCTTCACTTTTCACTCCAAAAATGTCCAAAATGCTTCCTTTCCCAGATTTCTTCTCCAAAGTACCTAAAATGACAAAAGGAACGATTTGAGGCAATATTTGATCAAATAATCATGACTTAGCGCTTAAATGACCCCCTAAAAGCGTAACACTTTCCGTCTCATCAAATACCCTTACACTTGAGATTTGCTTGTCCTCAAGCAAATGCGCTTTTATTCTATTCAAAATACAAGCTAGGGGTCATTTAACACTAATATAAAAGTAATTACAACAAATGATCGTTCCACTATAACCAAAACAAGCACGGAAATTATACACTAGCACCTCACAAATAGTGTTTAGATACTCACATATCTCGGGTGTAATAAGAGTGTTTATCACAAATGAAAATGAAAAATATATCTCACTACCTGTCATAGCACATAGATTACCATAGGCTTAGGAAATGATCAAACCTCCACCACTTGGCGTAAGCACCTAGGATAAACTATCAAAGAGGTCTTTTTAAAGGGTTATAACGTGAGGTTTAGGGATATGATAAACACGGTTTTGTTGGATAAAGGGAAATCTTTACTGGTGGCGAGTTAATCATCTTGGTCAATTACATGTACAATGTGACGTTGCTAAGCCAAGACTCAACTCGACTTAAGTTAATCATAAATAACAAAAACACGAAATAAACATAAAACGAAACGGGATGGTAGTCCGTATGTTTTTTCTCTTTTTTTTCTATTTTTTTTTTCTTTTTCTTGATTTTTTCAAAATTTTTATTTATTTTTTATTTTTTTTTTACATACACTCTTGCCCTACCATCCAAAATAATACATCATAGGGGATTTGCATTTCCCTTACACTTGAATTTTTACATACTTTACAATCAACTATTCTAATGACTCGAATGAAGATAATCAAAACACTTGGAGTACTTTTTATATATTAACGCACATACGGGGGTAATAATTGACGTCTTCCCCAATACTCCATAACAATAGTACTTTACCCATGAGTCCCAATCGTCCCAAAACAATATGTACAAGATATGACTCGACTTAGCAACCATGTAATCAATTAGACAATTAACTAAGGGTTTAAACATGTAACAATAATGCACTAAAGATGAGTGCATACAAGGAAGGCTAAGGCGATTTGGGTATACATTTGGGGTGGATTGTAAACAAATTCTTTCTCTAAGTAAAATACTTAAAGTTAGAAACAAAAAAGATAGGCTTGGAGGGGTGTACTAGGGGTATCATGTACTAAAAATGAGTACATCGCAAAGGTGTGGGAAAATTAATTGACTTTACTAGTCAAGTGTATTGACTTTATTGATCAAGTAATTATGATACAGGTTTAACACAAGGGTTATCCTAATGCCTCTTATCATGTAGTAAATCCTACTACACGAATGTAGTCTCACTAGCGGTCTCGGGATGCATCCCTATCATAAGTTCTAGAATCTAAGTACTACCGGTACACTCATAAGCATCTTTTTCTAACAAATCTAGGGGTGAACCTCAAATATTTGGGGTGGAAAATTTTGAGTGGTACAGTTTTTGTGCTAGTCATACAACTCCTATCCATGAGACGCTTATTAGGCTAAAGCTTCACTCCTATATGTTGTAAAAAAATTTAAATTTGGCGCTAAAATTACCCTAACAAGTGTTTCTCTTGGTTTTATTGCACACCTACTATTAAACAAACAAAAAGCAAGTGCAATTGCATTCTCTAAGGTATCATCATTTACCCTCCCCTTACACTTAGACTGAACATTGTCCCCAATGTTCAATAAAAAGGATGTAAAAGTAACGAAGGTAAAAGTATGAAACAAATACTCCCCTGATTCGTTCTGTGTGGATAATGTGTTAACATGGTTAGATCCTCCTCCAAGAAAATGAACGTTGAAAGCTTCCATCCAGAAATATAAATCATCTTCTTGTCCAATATAACCTGTTAAACCTGAGAAAACAATCATGGCAAACCTCGCGTAAACTCGGAGGCAAACTCTATATATAATAAAATCCTAGAAAGCAAATTAAGATATAATGCTTTTGGAATGAATATTTGCAGATTTTCTGGAGTTTATAAAACTAAAGATTTAACAAAAACTCTACGACTCCGGCAGAAAAACAAAACTTTCAAAATTTCCAGAATTTTACACGTGACGCCGTCAGGTTATAACCCTGATGTCGCCAGAATTGACCTGCAGAAATTTCATGTTAAGTTTCTGGAAAATTTCTGGAAAAACCCATGCCATAATTCCTGGAAATCCTACAAAATACCATTATGACTCGATACAAGCATTTGCCTCAAACAAATACTAATATGCATATTCGTTTAATATTGTTGTGATTCATGTTCAATCTTGTTCTTAGAAACAAATTTGGATTTCCCTTACGCTTATCTTTTGCAAAATACCTTTATATGTAGTCAAGGCGAAGTTAAAAACAAAATAAAGCATTTTAACAATTTACTTTGAAACATGAGCAACAAACAATAAAAATAAACATGCATACGGAAACAAATAAAAACAAACAAACAAACAAACAAATAAAGCTTGGGTTGCCTCCCAAGAAGCGCTTTTCTTTATTTACGAGTCTTGTAGCTAGACTCAAAGTCATGGGCAATTACGTGACCTCTTCCTCAAAGGTTATGTCCTCCTCATTGATCATTTCATTACCATTTTCTTGATAATGCTTAACGCGTTGTATATTCACAGTAAATTCCCTATTCTCACCGTCCATCAACACAACAGCTCCGGTTTTAGAGGAGCTTTTCACGGTGAAAGGTCCATACCATCTAGATTTAAGTTTCCCAGGAAACAACCTTAAACGAGAATTATATAGTAGAACCTTGTCTCCTTCTGAGAACTCCTTAGGTCTCTTAATCTGTTGGTCATGCCATCTTTTTGCCCTTTCTTTATATGTAATGGAGGATTCATACGCTTCCAGTCTCAATTCATCAAGCTCCTGGAGTTGCAAGAACCTATTTGTTCATGCGACCGTATAATCCAAATTGCAAGCCTTAAGTGCCCAATATGCCTTGTGTTCCAGCTCTACTGGAAGGTGATGATACGTGTCAATTATAGTATAATAATATTCCGAGGAAATACCGGTTAAAGTAATTCCCGGGTCGTTCTTCCCAACGAAAGCTCAAATGGAATATTTGAATTATCGAATCGGGAATCGTGTAGTGAAAGTGAGATGTGAAAGAGTGATATAGTGAAAATAGCAATCAAGGAAATCAAATATTAACAAACAACAATAAAGCATGCAAAGAGTACAAGCTAACTATGCACCGAATTGAAAAACGCGAAAACGGTAATGCACACGTAAAAATTTAAACGTAACGTTATATGGAAAATGACCCTACGAACTTGGAAATATTTTCTAAAAATTAAAAACTAATAAAAAGAATTTTAGAAAAAAGAAAAATATTTTTTTAACTTTTCTTTTATTTTCTAGAATTAATTTTGTATTTATTGAATTAAAAAGTAAATTAAAAATAAGAAAAATAGAAAGATTAATTGGAAAATTGAAAATAAAATTCTAAAAATTCTAAAATATTATAAAAGAAATTTAAAAATTAATTTTGTATTTTTCTGAACCTTTTTGTATTTTTTTTATTGATTTTTGGATTTAAAATCTATTTAAAAATTGGAAATAATCAAAAAGAATTATTAAAAATAGTAAAACTAATCAGAAAAATCTGGAAAAATTCCAGAAATTCAAAAATATTAAAAAGAACCTAAAATAAAATTTTGAAGAAAATTTGAAAAAATAGAACTGCTTATTCAAGCTCAACTGCTTATCACAAGTGCTTATTTATAAGCACTTGTGATAAAAACTTTATGAAACTGAAAACTCAAACCAAATAGGTTGTAAAAACCTCAAATGTAACTAATTATGATGCTATAAAAATCAGAATCTCACAGAAACTTATAAACAAAGCAATAAGCTAAGGAATAAGCTCAATAAGCTATAGCAAACACAGATTAAGCTAACTCAGAAGCTTGAAAATAAAACACAAAGCTGTATTCTACTCAAGAAAGTCACAACTGATGAGATGAAATTCAGCAACAAGCTCAGATCAAGTATAGCAGGCCAAAGATTTGAATTCAGAAATCAGCTAAAGTATGAACTAAAAGGCCTTATTTAGCAGCTGATATAAGCCAAATATTGAGAAACCAAAAGCAAAAACCACTACTATACCAATTAGTGTACACAAATCCAACAACAAACAAGATCTCAAATCACATTAAACCACTTGAATCAGTCCAATTAATCAGGTACTCAACAAAAATGCAGGGGAATAAATGGCTGATCAGCCAACTTTGAGCGAAAAATCAGATAAGCTAGATAGTACCAAAAGCAGTTTTCCTTTTTGAAACTTAATTTTTAGCTACCAAATATTTCAAAACCACAATTACCAACAATTTAGGCTAATTAATTAAACCTACAAGTTCAGATGAAAATTACGCCTAAAACTGCATGTAAAAACAATTGACTAATGAGTTTGCAAATAAACTAGACTTAATCTAATTCTAATTACTAAAATCTACTCCTAACTGCTTTATTAATATGAAATTAAACTGAAATATACTAACCTAAGTCTGATATGTAATTACGCTGAATAGTTTTAACCACAGATTTCAGTTAAAGCAAACAGTTAATGAAATTAAATCTAAGAAATGACTAATTAAGGAATAAGCTACTTTATATTGACTAAACCAGTTAATATTATACCTAAATGACCTATGTGTAACAATGAACAACAACAAATTATCAACACAGCTCAGCTGATCATTAATCCAAACACATCTGATGAAACAGTTTCAAGCAAATCTCATGATCACCAATCCAAACTCACCAATAAACCAATACAGATCCAACTGTTAAAACAGATACACCTCTACAACTCATATTATGAATTAAGCATACTCAGATTAAATGCTGAGTCAATGAAACAGTTGCTCTATAAAACCAAATCTAAACTCAGCTCCTCAATTATGCAACTTACACAGCTAATAATTCCAATGAAACAGTGATCCAGATCCAATCCAGAACAAACTCAATTCAACAATGATATAAAGTGAAAAAGAAACTTAAAACTGATTCAAATCAAACTTAAATCTAACAACAGATACTAAAATCAACGATGCTACTCAGATTCAATCAAATACACAGATCTACTATCAAGCTACAAGTATCTAAGATCAATTTATATTAAAACTCAAACTAGCAGTTACTCTACATAACAAATTCAATTAAACAGTTACTAATGAAATAATAAGTGCAAGAGTATACCAAATCCTTCCCCCTCAGCATGAACAGAGGGGGCTCACTATGCTAGCCTATCTTTTGATAGGCTGATGTCAATTACTTCTGTATCAGACTATCCAATTCACCATTTGCAACTGCTTCAATCACTCAGATTCACTTAATGATTCAGAAAACACTCCACTATAAGCTATTCAGCTCAAATGAAATGTATGAAAAGAAAATAAGCTCTATGGTGAGCTATAATACTAATATGTAAACTTTTTTATTTATTTTATTTATTTTTTTATTTTGTTTTATGAAAATGATAATAATATCTGATATAAGAATAGTAAGTTGAAATGAAACTAAGCTAACTGAAAACTAGTAATAAGCTGGAAATGTAAACTCAATAAGTTGTATTAAATGATGATTATCTATTAATAAGCTAAATAGAAAACATAATAAGCAATTAACAATTGAAATATAAGCTGAAACAATTTGAAATTAACTAGAAATTTTATTAGAAACTGAAAGAAATTACAAATGCTAAACTAAGTACAAGTCTGAATGAAATTTGACAGCATTTACCTACACTAAAAATTACACACTAAACACTAAGAAATAAGCACCTATTTATAGCAAATGAGGAGTGCTTGGGTAGACAAGTACCAAGCTGGCAATCCGCGTCAATTTGTGCTTCTTTCAATCAATGTGAGCCCTCAGATGATACTTGTGCTTCCTTGATACAATATGAGCCATAGGATGATGATCCGTGATGTGGCTTGTCCACTCAAATGATGACATCTGTCCAATCCTTGTGCTACTACTCTCTTTCCGTGTCAGAGCTTCTGGAAGGCGAATCCAATGACGTGCATCCACCAATCTTAAGCAGCCATGTGTCCTTCGAAGGATTCTCTTATTTCTCTGACATGTGACAAGCCACGTGAGGTTCTAGAAGCCAAAATGATTAGATTATCATTAGCCAATTGAAGTGGTGTAGCTTGATTTGAGCCAATTTGGGTGGCTTGGTATCTAGGGTTCGAAATTCTGGGGTGTGGGTGTATTTGGGGAAGAACAAAATGGCACGTTTGGTTTAGTTTATTTATTTATCTTTTTTCTTTCTTCTTTGACCTGTTGACCGAAAAGTTAAATGGGTGGGCTCGGGTTAAGATAATGGATGTGGGCTTGTGATAAAAGGAGTGGGCTTGGGTTGTAATAGCATGGACCAAGCTTGTGTTTAATTATTCAGATTTTTAAGTTTAAAGTGTATAAGGACCAATTATGCAAAACTTCCAAACTCCTAGGGTAATTTCTGCCAATATTCAAAAGTCTTTCCAAGGACTAATCTTGATAAGTCTGAGAACATGAAGGACTGAAACTGATTTCTGGATCACAGCTTTGACAAATTGACCATCTTCTAATCTCGTGCTCGTTTTTCCGGTTTTCTAATGATTTTTCGTCCATTTCTTATATATCCGTACCTGCATGTCACAAACACAAAAACATATGTTTTCTTGGCAATTGTTAGCTCAGATAAGTCGTTTTGGGTCCGGATTTGGTCAAATAAAAGTGAGTGAATAAGCACTCACCAAAATCCCCCCGACTAAGGTATTGCCGTGTCCTCACGCAATGTGATCAATTCACGCTCTTGGGATAAATAATTTCAAAACTCTTTTTACTAACTTTGAAAAGTAGCAAGGCGGTTCAAAAGAGATTACAAAATCATTTATTCCCGAAAAACGCTCCGTTTTCCAAAACTTTTCTTTTTATTCCTTTATTCCACTTACACTTACTATTTTTGGACTTTTCCATAATTCACACTTGTGACGGTTTGTTGAACTTTCATTATCTTGCAATAATTATTAGGGTCAACGAGTAGAAACACTTCTTTTAAGAAGCGACCATACGGTTAAAATTCGTCATCCTTGATTTTTCACGAGTCCCCAAACTAAGTGTACAAACGAGATCACAGCTTATCTACAAATTAGATGCTAACACTACTCATAACAGTTACTTGTGAAACTTCTTACTCCCATTTCCTAGGTTTTGTATCTCAATATTTTATTTTGTTGAGAAATGAATTGCTTCATATTTTCTCGTTTCGATAATTTTTAGTCCGATAGTGACACCTAAGTTAAAACGATAAATAGTTATTCATTTTCTCTTAAGAACCACTGCAATAGAAATTCGGTCCATTTCAAGGAATTTGGGGTACATACAATATCAAGAATATAAGTTGCGGAGTACGATCACGTGCACCTCATGTGACTGATTACTAATCACGTATCACATGCACCTCACGCGCCAACAACTTATTGATACATACATAACTCTTATTCAACAATACTACAACTTTCATTTTTTTCCATTTCTCACTTTTTTCATACTTTTCTCATATTTTTCACTTTTTTTCTTTGATTTTTCTCATAATACAACGGAAGCTTATCGGGTAGCTCCAAAACCACATGCATAATCAACTTTTGACTTTTGATTTTTTCACTTTTCGCTCTTATTTTTGGTGTTCCTTGATATGTACCCAATTTCTAAAGCAAAAATTCTCTTAAGAAAACAAAGAACTAAATATTATTCAAACCAAAATATCACTAATTAACCTAGAACATCTATTATATATAGGTGACGTATCTGATGGGAGTAAAAAGCCACAAGTACCTATCATGAGCTCTAAAGAGAACCACTACTCCACGTTTAGCATCTAACTTCTAAATAAACTCTATCATTTCTCGCTCTTCGCAATTTAAGATTCCAAATAATGAAACCAGCGAATACTTAGCCGATAATCAGCCACGCATATATAAAGTCAGTTACGGAAACTTGCAAATTCTAGAAGAAGAATTCGCATTTTCTAGCTCCTGATGTAAAAGACTAGCGAAAGCTTTTAAGCTGCGCATGTATAAAGTCAAGTACGGGAACTTGCAGATTCTTAAGAAAGAATTCGCATTTTATAGCTCCTGGTGTACAAAACTAGCACAAGCTTATATGATCATCATTGGTTAAGGGAACAAGCTAGGGCTCAACACGCCCGGTCAAGTCAAAATATTTATTCCTACTCTCGCCAGCAAGAAAGTCAACAAGGTGTCAAAACACTTATTCAAACTTTATTATATTTTTGCACAAATTTTTCAACTTTTTCTCATCTTTTTGTGCTTTTTATTGCTTTTTCATCAAAATTTTTGAAATTTTCTCATTTTTTCAATTTTTTATTTTTGGTGGAAAACGGAGTTGCAAGAGTACACGACATGTGAAACATGCAAGGTCAAAATCGAATCGAAGATTCACCCTCCCCCCGACTAGAACGAAACATTGTCCTCAATGTTTTATGGGTTAAGGTAATCCTAACAAAATTCTAGGCCGTTTATTAATTATGCCAAAGAAAACGTTAGTCGATAAGATTTAACGGATATAGGATTTCCAATAGCACCGATGAATGAGACTCCAAGTGAAGAGATAACGAGCACGAGAGTCATCATACATCATGGACAATCCTGAACAATCATCACAAACAACCACGAAACACAAGAGTAGAAGAGGCACCCCCTCCTCACATTAGGTGTTAGAAAATAGAAATATAAGAAGATGAAATGATAGGCATGGGTTGCCACCCACGAAGCGCTTGTTTTTGTTCACCGAGTCACATGAGCTTGACTCGATCCCCGAATTCAATTATCCTTGGGGAAAGTTTGGAGATCCGGGACTACCATAGTCGGTACATCCCCTCCAAAGTAATGTTTCAACCTATGACCATTCACCTTAAAATTGGGACCATCTTGTTGAGCTAACTCAATGGTTCCATAAGGGAAAACTTGGGTTATTGTGAATGGTCCAGACCAACGGGTTTTAAGCTTTCCCGAAAATATCTTTAACCGAGAATTGAAAAGTAGCACTTGATCACCAACGTTAAAAACGCGGTCTTTGATCTTGGCATCATGAATTCTTTTCGTTTTCTCTTTGTAAATCAAAGAATTCTCGTAAGCTTGATCACGGAGTTCTACTAACTCATTCAATTGAATCTTTCTATGATCACCCGCAGTTTTCAAGTCAAAGTTGGCATGTTTTAAGGCCCAGTAGGCCTTGTGCTCTAGTTCGATGGGCAAATGACAAGCTTTCCCGTAAACCAGCTTATATGGAGTACACCCAATTGGGGTTTTGTAAGCGGTCCGGAAAGCCCATAATGCATCTTCTAATTTGTCGGCCCAAGAGGCACGATGTTCACCTACGGTCCTTTCAAGTATACGTTTTAAACCACGATTGGAGACCTCAACTTGACCACTCGTTTGTGGATGATAAGCCGTGGAAAGACGATGTGTGACACCATATTTTAGCATAACTTTTGCAAATTGATCATTACAGAAATGGGTCCCACGATCGCTTATGATGGCTCGAGGTGCACCAAATCGGGCAAAGAGACTCTTTAAAAACTTAACAACCACTCGGGCGTCATTAGTGGGGAGCGCCTTCGCTTCAACCCATTTTGATAAGTAATCGACGGCCACGAGAATATACTTATTACCCCTAGACGATGGGAATGGCCCCATGAAATCAATGCCCCAGACGTCGAAGATCTCACAAACTTGTATCGCATTTTGCGGCATTTCATCTTTTTGAGAGATTTTCCCTTGACGTTGGCATGAATCACATGTTTTCACCAATTCATGGGCATCCCGATATATCGTCGGCCAATAAAAGCCGGAATCGAAAACCTTCTTAGCGGTGAAATTGGCACCATGGTGTCCCCCCGTGGGTCCACTATGACATGCCTTAAGTATTTCAACGGCATCCGTACCGTGAACACACCGCCGGATCACTTGATCCGCACAGACTTTGAACAAGTAGGGGTCGTCCCAAAAATAATGTTGGACATCCTTAAAGAATTTCTTCTTCTGCTGGGACGACATCCCTTGTCTAATGAAATTCCCCGCATGGTAATTCGCAAAATCGGCGAACCATGGGGTACTTTGGTCTATTTTGGTCACACTCCCAAGTGTCTCGAGAGGAAAAGCATCATTAATTTCCTTTTTCTCGAGAACACTTTGATGGGGGTTCTCAAGTCTAGAAAGGTGATCGGCAGCCAGATTCTCAGCTCCTTTCTTGTCTCGAATTTCAACTTTGAATTCTTGAAGGAGGAGAATCCACCGCATTAAACGTGGCTTTGCATCTTGTTTAGCCATTAAGTACTTTAGGGCTGAGTGGTCCGTATACACTATGCATTTTTTAAGTAGCAAATAAGACCTAAATTTCTCAAAAGCATAGACGACCGCCAACATCTCCTTTTCGGTGGTAGTATAATGATGTTGGGCGTCATTCAAGGTCTTGCTTGCATAGTGTATAGGCTGAAAATATTTGTTTTTGCGTTGCCCCAGAACTGCACCAATGGCATAATCGCTAGCATCGCACATTAGCTCGAAGGGCAAGTCCCAGTCGGGGGCAATCAAGACGGGAGCCTCCGTTAACTTCTTTTTAAGGATATTAAATGCTTCGACGCATTCATTTGAGAAGTTAAACGGAGCATCTTTCTCTAAAAGGTGGGTCAGAGGCCGGGCTATTTTGGAAAAATCTTGAATAAAGCGTCGGTAAAAGCCGGCATGGCCAAGGAAACTTCGAATTCCTTTGACGGTAGTCGGGTGTGGTAATTTAGCAATAACATCGACTTTTGCCCGATCCACCTCAATCCCAGATTTGGATATCTTATGGCCGAGGACTATTCCTTCTTTAACCATGAAGTGGCACTTTTCCCAATTTAGAACTAAATTAGTGTTTTCACACCGAACTAGCATATTTTCCAAATGGGAAAGGCAAGAGTCGAAAGAATTTCCATAGACGGAGAAATCGTCCATGAACACTTCCATGGTTTTTTCAATCATATCCGAAAAAATGGCCATCATACACCGTTGAAACGTGCCTGGAGCGTTACATAAGCCAAAGGGCATTCTACGATAGGCAAACGTTCCATACGGGCAAGTAAAAGTGGTCTTTTCTTGATCCTGGGGATCAATGGGAATTTGAAAGTACCCAGAAAAGCCATCGAGAAAACAATAGAACTCATTTCCCGCTAAACGTTCAAGCATCTGGTCCATAAAAGGAAGCGGGAAATGGTCTTTACGTGTCGCATCGTTCAATTTGCGGTAGTCGATACAAACTCTCCATCCAGTCACAAGTCGAGTCGGTATAAGCTCATTATCGTCATTCTTCACAACAGTGATTCCGCCCTTCTTCGGCACACAATGAACCGGACTAACCCATGAACTATCCGAAATTGGATAAATCATTCCAGCATCAAGAAGTTTAATAACCTCCTTTTTGATCACTTCATGAATTTGTGGATTAACCCGTCGTTGTTGCTGAACGGAAGCTTTGTGATTTTCCTCCAAAAGAATCTTATGAGTACAAAATCGAGGGTCGATTCCCTTAATGTCGGATATTTGCCAAGCAATCGCACTTTTATGCTTCCGAAGCACATCTAAGAGTCGTAACTTCTCCTCATCTTTAAGACCTTTTGAAATTATAACAGGCAATTTTTCATTCTTTTCCAAATATGCGTATTCGAGATGAGGAGGTAAATCCTTGAGCTCGAGCTCCGGAGGATTCTCAATAGACGGCTTAACTTCTTTTACGTCTGCCATTTTTAAATCAACCGGAGGGGAAGAAACAATCGGTTTTTCATTCAACAATTTTTCAATTAGTAAAATGTCCCCCTCCGGATCAAAGTTGTTATTATCAAATTCTGGTGAAAATGATTCGTTTTCAAGACAAGCATTGATTTCTTCCCAAGCGAGATCACTTCCCTCAAACGGAGTAAGGGAAGGGGAAGAATCGGCGACGATCGGTTCAAAAGAAGGAGTGGGATTGCCACTCGAAGCATTATCGGTAAAACCCAGAAATTCTTGAGCATACTCCTCCGAAAGTTCATCAATAACATCGATACGGTTAACGGAAGAAACATCGTAATCAGAGGAGTATCTCGCGGTTTGATCAAGATTAAAAGTGACGGCTTCGTTTCCAACACGTAAAGTAATCTCCTCGTCATAAACATCAATCAAAGCACGACCGGTCCTTAGGAAACCTCTCCCGAGAATGAGAGGAACCCGTGGATCGGCATCAAAATCAACAACCACAAAATCAGCAGGGAAATGAAATTTCCCAACATTGACAAAAATATCCTCAGCTATGCCAATTGGACGAGACGTAGATCGGTCGGCAAGCTCGAGGGTCATAAGCGTCGGTGTCAAGTTAGGAAGAGACAACTTTTTCCAAATCGACATCGGCATAAGGTTAATGCTAGCACCAAGATCGGCCAAGGCGAAGCATTGAACCATACCCGGAAAATTACATGGTATAAGAAACTTGCCAGGGTCTTCAAGCTTTTCGGGTAGCTTTTTAAGAAGAACCGCTGAGCAATTCTCGTTCATTTGAGTTCTCGACATTTCAAAAAGCTTTTCTTTATTATTCAAAAGTCCTTTTAGCATTGAAGCAAACTTCGGCATCAAAAGTATAGCATCCGCGAGACTTATATCGAAATGTAATTCTTGAAAAATCTGATAAAACTTCTCCATTTGGTTTTTATCTTTCTCGCGGTGCTTTTGTTCATTTAGACGTGATGGATATGGCAACTTTGTTTTGACGGGTGTTTCATTTCCATTATCATTAACGACCTTTTCTTTTCCTTTAGACGTTGGGACCACCGGAGGTTGGATGTTCTCGGTCCTTCCATTATTAATAGGAATTTCCGTATCCGTTGTCGCCTCAGGTTCACGGACGACTACCTTTGGAGGTAGAGAAGAAGAGGTAGTCGGAGCCGTCGGTCCATCGTAAGTAACACCACTCCTTGTAATGATCGCTTTAGCATCGCCCCTCGGGTTAGCGATCGTGTTGCTAGGCAAAGTTCCAGAGCCCGAGGGTCGATCATTTAAACGCTTGTTGATATCATTTATTTGAGTTGCAAACATTTTCGTTGTTTCTTCTTGTTTAGCAATTAAGGCTTGTTGTCCTTGAAGCAATTGTTTAATCAACTCTTCCGTGGACGACGGATTTGGAATAGCAGCTTGATTTTGATGATTAAAACTTTTCCCACGGTTTTGAAAATTGCCATTATTCTGATTTCCATGATTATTATTCTGAAAATTCCCATTGTTTTGAAAATTATTCCCTTGAGGCGGGCCTTGATGATAATTTCCCCGGTTTTGATTTTGTTGAAAATTCTGATTTTGTCCTTGAAAACCATTATTTCCACGGTTGTGACTTTGATTATTATTGAATTGATGATTACGGTTTTGCACATTATTATTCTGATTCACTGGATTTGGTTGATTAAACCCGGGTGGTCCTTGAAAATGGCTCGAACGGTAGCTGAGGAGATTACGGTCTCCTTGAAGAGGTGGGTAACCGTTGCCACCCATATTCGCAGCATACACGTTCTCTTGAGCAAAAGGGCCGGTCGTCGGACATTCATAATACGGGTGTGGACCACCACAAGTTTCACAAACGATGTTGACCACATTAACTTGTGTTTCTTTGACTGGATTCGGCATCATTTGGTACATTCTTAGCATAGCCGTCGACAAATCGTCAACTTTCTTACTCAAGACGGCTAGCTCGGGATTAGAAGAAGAAGTAAGAGTCGCAGTCGATCTTATTGGCTCATTCCTCTCGGCTGAGGAATCCCAATAGTTGTAATGTGCCGTCATATTCTCGATTAGCTCGTAACAATCCTCAGGACGACGTTTCATGAAAGTTCCACCAGCTGCAGCATTGATCGTGTCCCTATGTCGTAAAGTCAATCCATTATAAAACGTATCGATTATCGTAACTAGAAGCATATTATGATTCGGACAACGATCAATGGCAAGCTTGTAACGCTCCCAAGCCTCAAACAAAGACTCATCGGGGAGTTGTCGAAAATTGCTAATATCATTCCTCAATTTCGTCACCATCGATGGTGGAAAATACTTCGCCAGGAACTTAGAAACCATTTCATTGAAAGTATGAATCGAGTTCCTGGGAAGACGATCAAACCACGCGGTGGCATGATGTGTAAGAGAATAGGGGAAGAGAGAGAGACGGAGGGCGTCATCGGAGACCCCGTTTTGTTTCATATTTTGGGTGACGGTTAAAAACTTATCGAGATGCTTATTTGCATCGTCACCCGGTAATCCGTGAAATTGGCACGAATTTTGGACTTGTTGAATCATATGGTGCTTAAGTCCAAAATCCGTAGCCTCAATATTTAGAGGGGCAATCGGGCCACCTCTACCATGCATTGTGGGTTGGCACAGCTCCTCCATCGTTCGGAGATCGGGAGCCGGCATGTGTTGGTTTACATCACCACCCACCGGAGGGTGTTGATCATTCATATCCATTTCCTCAACGTTAAGGAAATGGACACGGTGTGTGTGTCGTATTACCCTTTCGGGATTTGAGAACGGAGACGTAAGACTCTCAAACGAAGATCGGGTGTGCATACACCACGAACAAAATTAAAAAGAAAATGAAAAAGAAAAGAGAAAAGAAAATCTTTTTGTTTTTTTTATATTTTTTCACAAAACTTTTTATTTCTTTTGTTTTTCTTTTCTTAAAACGTAATATTAATCGAAAACCGTTTCTTTCAAAACCACGCGCGACGGGACGGGAGAGAAGAATGGATCTCTCTTCAGCTAGCAATTTAATGTCTTAGCTTCCGTATTTCCCGCTTATTCGGTTGTAGTAATTGAAATAGTCCGATAAACAACTAAATTACGTTTTCGTTATATTGCGAGACTTATTTGGTTTACAACGCCCTTTCTTGCGATCGAGTCGAGGCTGTAACTTTTATTATTTTTTTGGTATTTTTGAAAACACTTTAGGAAAAGTGTTTTTGATTTTTCAATTTTTATAGAAATATATATACAAAGTAGAAGAAGGCTTATCAAAACACGATTTTCCAAAACAATTATTCAAAAATTCACTTTAAGCCTTCCCCGGCAGCGGCGCCAAAAATTGATACGTGTCAATTATAGTATAATAATATTCCGAGGAAATACCGGTTAAAGTAATTCCCGGGTCGTTCTTCCCAACGAAAGCTCAAATGGAATATTTGAATTATCGAATCGGGAATCGTGTAGTGAAAGTGAGATGTGAAAGAGTGATATAGTGAAAATAGCAATCAAGGAAATCAAATATTAACAAACAACAATAAAGCATGCAAAGAGTACAAGCTAACTATGCACCGAATTGAAAAACGCGAAAACGGTAATGCACACGTAAAAATTTAAACGTAACGTTATATGGAAAATGACCCTACGAACTTGGAAATATTTTCTAAAAATTAAAAACTAATAAAAAGAATTTTAGAAAAAAGAAAAATATTTTTTTAACTTTTCTTTTATTTTCTAGAATTAATTTTGTATTTATTGAATTAAAAAGTAAATTAAAAATAAGAAAAATAGAAAGATTAATTGGAAAATTGAAAATAAAATTCTAAAAATTCTAAAATATTATAAAAGAAATTTAAAAATTAATTTTGTATTTTTCTGAACCTTTTTGTATTTTTTTTATTGATTTTTGGATTTAAAATCTATTTAAAAATTGGAAATAATCAAAAAGAATTATTAAAAATAGTAAAACTAATCAGAAAAATCTGGAAAAATTCCAGAAATTCAAAAATATTAAAAAGAACCTAAAATAAAATTTTGAAGAAAATTTGAAAAAATAGAACTGCTTATTCAAGCTCAACTGCTTATCACAAGTGCTTATTTATAAGCACTTGTGATAAAAACTTTATGAAACTGAAAACTCAAACCAAATAGGTTGTAAAAACCTCAAATGTAACTAATTATGATGCTATAAAAATCAGAATCTCACAGAAACTTATAAACAAAGCAATAAGCTAAGGAATAAGCTCAATAAGCTATAGCAAACACAGATTAAGCTAACTCAGAAGCTTGAAAATAAAACACAAAGCTGTATTCTACTCAAGAAAGTCACAACTGATGAGATGAAATTCAGCAACAAGCTCAGATCAAGTATAGCAGGCCAAAGATTTGAATTCAGAAATCAGCTAAAGTATGAACTAAAAGGCCTTATTTAGCAGCTGATATAAGCCAAATATTGAGAAACCAAAAGCAAAAACCACTACTATACCAATTAGTGTACACAAATCCAACAACAAACAAGATCTCAAATCACATTAAACCACTTGAATCAGTCCAATTAATCAGGTACTCAACAAAAATGCAGGGGAATAAATGGCTGATCAGCCAACTTTGAGCGAAAAATCAGATAAGCTAGATAGTACCAAAAGCAGTTTTCCTTTTTGAAACTTAATTTTTAGCTACCAAATATTTCAAAACCACAATTACCAACAATTTAGGCTAATTAATTAAACCTACAAGTTCAGATGAAAATTACGCCTAAAACTGCATGTAAAAACAATTGACTAATGAGTTTGCAAATAAACTAGACTTAATCTAATTCTAATTACTAAAATCTACTCCTAACTGCTTTATTAATATGAAATTAAACTGAAATATACTAACCTAAGTCTGATATGTAATTACGCTGAATAGTTTTAACCACAGATTTCAGTTAAAGCAAACAGTTAATGAAATTAAATCTAAGAAATGACTAATTAAGGAATAAGCTACTTTATATTGACTAAACCAGTTAATATTATACCTAAATGACCTATGTGTAACAATGAACAACAACAAATTATCAACACAGCTCAGCTGATCATTAATCCAAACACATCTGATGAAACAGTTTCAAGCAAATCTCATGATCACCAATCCAAACTCACCAATAAACCAATACAGATCCAACTGTTAAAACAGATACACCTCTACAACTCATATTATGAATTAAGCATACTCAGATTAAATGCTGAGTCAATGAAACAGTTGCTCTATAAAACCAAATCTAAACTCAGCTCCTCAATTATGCAACTTACACAGCTAATAATTCCAATGAAACAGTGATCCAGATCCAATCCAGAACAAACTCAATTCAACAATGATATAAAGTGAAAAAGAAACTTAAAACTGATTCAAATCAAACTTAAATCTAACAACAGATACTAAAATCAACGATGCTACTCAGATTCAATCAAATACACAGATCTACTATCAAGCTACAAGTATCTAAGATCAATTTATATTAAAACTCAAACTAGCAGTTACTCTACATAACAAATTCAATTAAACAGTTACTAATGAAATAATAAGTGCAAGAGTATACCAAATCCTTCCCCCTCAGCATGAACAGAGGGGGCTCACTATGCTAGCCTATCTTTTGATAGGCTGATGTCAATTACTTCTGTATCAGACTATCCAATTCACCATTTGCAACTGCTTCAATCACTCAGATTCACTTAATGATTCAGAAAACACTCCACTATAAGCTATTCAGCTCAAATGAAATGTATGAAAAGAAAATAAGCTCTATGGTGAGCTATAATACTAATATGTAAACTTTTTTATTTTTTTTATTTATTTTTTTATTTTGTTTTATGAAAATGATAATAATATCTGATATAAGAATAGTAAGTTGAAATGAAACTAAGCTAACTGAAAACTAGTAATAAGCTGGAAATGTAAACTCAATAAGTTGTATTAAATGATGATTATCTATTAATAAGCTAAATAGAAAACATAATAAGCAATTAACAATTGAAATATAAGCTGAAACAATTTGAAATTAACTAGAAATTTTATTAGAAACTGAAAGAAATTACAAATGCTAAACTAAGTACAAGTCTGAATGAAATTTGACAGCATTTACCTACACTAAAAATTACACACTAAACACTAAGAAATAAGCACCTATTTATAGCAAATGAGGAGTGCTTGGGTAGACAAGTGCCAAGCTGGCAATCCGCGTCAATTTGTGCTTCTTTCAATCAATGTGAGCCCTCAGATGATACTTGTGCTTCCTTGATACAATATGAGCCATAGGATGATGATCCGTGATGTGGCTTGTCCACTCAAATGATGACATCTGTCCAATCCTTGTGCTACTACTCTCTTTCCGTGTCAGAGCTTCTGGAAGGCGAATCCAATGACGTGCATCCACCAATCTTAAGCAGCCATGTGTCCTTCGAAGGATTCTCTTATTTCTCTGACATGTGACAAGCCACGTGAGGTTCTAGAAGCCAAAATGATTAGATTATCATTAGCCAATTGAAGTGGTGTAGCTTGATTTGAGCCAATTTGGGTGGCTTGGTATCTAGGGTTCGAAATTCTGGGGTGTGGGTGTATTTGGGGAAGAACAAAATGGCACGTTTGGTTTAGTTTATTTATTTATCTTTTTTCTTTCTTCTTTGACCTGTTGACCGAAAAGTTAAATGGGTGGGCTCGGGTTAAGATAATGGATGTGGGCTTGTGATAAAAGGAGTGGGCTTGGGTTGTAATAGCATGGACCAAGCTTGTGTTTAATTATTCAGATTTTTAAGTTTAAAGTGTATAAGGACCAATTATGCAAAACTTCCAAACTCCTAGGGTAATTTCTGCCAATATTCAAAAGTCTTTCCAAGGACTAATCTTGATAAGTCTGAGAACATGAAGGACTGAAACTGATTTCTGGATCACAGCTTTGACAAATTGACCATCTTCTAATCTCGTGCTCGTTTTTCCGGTTTTCTAATGATTTTTCGTCCATTTCTTATATATCCGTACCTGCATGTCACAAACACAAAAACATATGTTTTCTTGGCAATTGTTAGCTCAGATAAGTCGTTTTGGGTCCGGATTTGGTCAAATAAAAGTGAGTGAATAAGCACTCACCAGGTGACATGCCTTGCCATAGACCATGCGGAACGAGGTCATTCCAATAGGTATTTTATAGGCAGTTCGGAATGCCCATAAAGCATCATCAAGTTTAAACGACCAATCTTTCATGTTTTGATTGACCGTTTTCTCTAATATTCTCTTTATCGCTCTATTGGTATTTTCTACTTGACCGTTGGTTTAAGGATGATAAACGGTGGAGAATCGGTGGGAGACTCCATATCTTTTCATAACCTTTTCCATTTGTGCATTGCAGAAATGGGTTCCACTGTCACTAATGAGAGCTTTAGGAATGCCAAACCAAGCAAACAGTTTTTTTAAGAAATGAATAACTACCCTAGCATCGTTGGTCCTAAGGGCTTGTGCCTCTACCCAATTTGAAACATAATCAATGGCCACTAAGATGTATTCATTCCCCCTGAAGATGGGAAGGGGCCCATTAAATCTATTCCCCAAACATCAAAAACCTCACAAACTTGTATATAATTCTGAGGTGCTTCATCCCTCCTGGAGATATTTCCAGCTCGTTGACATGCGTTGCATGCCTGTATCATTCCCTTTACATCACGAAATATTGTAGGCCAATAGAATCCTGCGTCGAAAATTTTCGTGCAGTAGTGTTCATTCCATGATGCCCCCCAGATGGGCCTGAATGACATTCTTTCATGATCTTTATTGCCTCTTTTTTCAGAAACACAATGCCTGATCACTTGATCAGGACATATGCGGAACAAGAAAGGTTCGTCCCAAAAGTAGTATTTCAATTGAGCGAAGAACCTTTTTCTTTCGTGTCTATTCATGTATTCCGGAATAATTCTGCTTGCCAGGTAGTTAGCATAATCCGCGTACCATGGTTGATAATCATTTATTGACATGAGCTGCTCTTCAGGAAATGAATCCTGAATCTCACTCTTGTCAGATTCGCTAAGGCTGGGATTTTCGAGTCGAGAGAGATGATCAGCCGCTAGATTCTCTGCTCCCTTCTTATCACGGATTTCTACATCAAACTCTTGCAACACCAAGATCAAACGAATTAGTCGTAGTTTAGCGTTCTGCTTAGCAAAAAGGTATCGAAGAGCCGAATGATTTGTAAAAACGACCATTTTTGAAAGGACAAGATATTGGCGAAATTTATCAAAAGCGAATACTACGTCCAATAGCTCCTTTTCAGTGGTGGTGTAGTTTTCCTGAGCAGGATTCATAGTTTTGCTAGCATAGCATATTGGATGGAAGTGTTTGTTAAGCCTTTAGCCTAATACTGCTCCAACATCATAGTCGCTGGCATCGCACATGATTTCAAAGGGCAGTTCCCAATTAGGTGTAGCCATGATTTGGGCTTGCGTAAGTTCCTGCTTCAACTGATTGAATGCATCCTTGCATTCTTGAGAGAAATAAAACGGAGCATCCTTTACAAGCAAATGAGTCATTGGCCGAGCTATTTTAGAGAAGTCTTTAATGAATCTCCTATAGAAACCAGCGTGACCCAAGAAGCAACGTATTGCCTTAACTGTAGTTGGATAAGGTAGCTTAGATATAGCTTCAATTTTTGTTCGGTCCACCTCAATTCTATTCCCTGAGACTTTGTGCCTAAGCACAATCCCTTATTTTTCCATAAAATGGCATTATTTTAGAACCAAGTTGTTCTCCTCACAACATTTGAGCATTTTTTCGAGGTTAGCAAGACAATGATCGAAAGAGTCTCCAAAGACCGAGAAATCATCCATGAAGACTTCCATGTTGTCTTCTATCAACTCGTGAAAGATTGCGGTCATACATCGCTGAAAAGTGGTGGGGGCATTACATAACCTGAAAGGAATTCTCTTATAAGCGAATGTCCCATAAGGGCATGTAAACGTGGTCATTTCTTGGTCCTCAGGGGCGATGGGGATTTCGAAATACCCTGAGAACCCATCTAAAAAACAATAGTACTCATGCCCTGCTAATCTTTCCAACATTTGATCTATGAATGGGAGAGGAAAGTGATCCTTTTGGGTTGCATCATTTAACTTCCTATAATCGATGCACACACGCCAACCAGTGACTGTCCTTTGAGGCACTAACTCATCGTTGTCATTTTTTACCACTGTCACCCCTCCTTTCTTTGGTACAACCTGTACAGGACTAACCCACAGACTATATGAAATTGGGTAGATTAGCCCTGCATCCAAGAGTTTGATGACTTCTTTTTTCACAACTTCCTTGATGTTGGGATTTACTCGCCTCTGGGGTTGCACGGTTGCTTTATAATCCTCTTCCATGAGGATTTTATGCGTGCAAAAGGTCGAGTCGATTCCCTTAATGTCAGCTACACTCCATGCAATAACCCCTTTATATGTTTTTTAAATTCCTAGGAGTTTATCTTTTTGTCCACCTTTAAGGGAAGAGTTTATGATTACCGGGAGTTGATCTTCTCCCTGGAGGAAAGCGTATTCTAGGTGGTTTGGGAGTTCCTTAAATTCTAATTTGGGTGGCTCGACGATGGAGGGTTTAAGTTTGTTTTCGGGCATACGTAGCTCGAGTGGTTCAACGATTTCTCGTCCAGGATAGAAGGAGACTGTGCTAACACCCTCTGTCTTTTCCTTCTCAAATATGGGTAGGAAAGCTTCGTCCCGCCACCAGCCTTCTTCGACTTGTTCATCAACATAGTTGTCAATGACATCGGTTAATTCATCGACCTCTCCGATGAAATACAGCCGGTTAGCTGCTTCGAGAAAAAAGGTTCATTGTATCCTTAATATCAAAGATTAAGCTATCGGCTCCTACTCGTAAGGTTAACTTGCCGTCATGAACATCAATGATAGTGCGAGCAGTGGTAAGAAATGGTCTCCCTAAGATGATGGGCACTAGGTCATCTTCTTCCATCTCCAAGATTACGAAGTCAACCAGAAATTTGCACTTCCCTATTTTAACTAGCACGTTCTCACATATCCCTAAGGGGTATTTGACTGATTGATCGGCTAGTTGGATGTTCATACGGGTTGGTTTCAATCCTGAATACCCTAATTTGAGGAACATGGAATATGGCATAAGGTTGATGCTTGCCCTTAAATCAGCTAGAGCATTCTTTACCGATAGAGATCCTATGGAACAAGGCAAGGTGAAACTACCCGGGGCGTCCACCTTTTTTGGTAGCCCTCGTTGGGTCACCAGCGAACATTCTTCTCCTAGGGTCACAAGACCCTCGAGTCTTTTTCTGTTGGCGAGTAGTCTCTTGAAGTATGTACTATATTTGGGCATATGGTAGCATGCATAAAGGAGGGGTATGGTGACTACCGAATCCTTTAAGTAAGACAAGAATCTTTTATTATCATTCTCAATCTTTTGATTCTTGAGGCGGGACGGATATGGGACTTTAACGGGTTGGTTGGGTGGAGTAGGTGGAGAGGAGGTTATTTGAGGGGGTTGCTTAGGAATCTCATCGCTCACATTAACTTCTTCTTCATGAAGAGCGTCCGGCTCAATGGCGACGGGGTGTTGGCTCGCATAAGGAGGATCCTTAGTTGTTGTTCTGGCTTGGGTGGTAATAGCAAGCAAGGGGTCTTTTTGGTTTACGTGGGGTTTGTTGTGGCCATCAAGGGCAGCATTAAGTTCTAGGAACCTTTTTTCTATGTCATTTTGTTGATAAGTGATGAGTTCGTCAAGCCCTTTTAACAATAAACCTTTTTCATGAGTGAAGTGTCCGAGATCATCCTCAAAAGTGCTCCTGATTTTGAAGTCAGGACCTTTTTCTCCCTCCTTTCTTCTTACAAGATTTCCCCAAGGGGTAAAATTATCGTTTTGGTAAAAAGTTAAAAGGGAAGGATCATCGAAGATGTCATGGCTTGACAAACACGCATGTTCGGTGGTGGTTTCTTCTCCACATTCTTCTACTTCATGCAGGCCCCCACAATGGTCGCAAATCAAGTATGGGTTTGACAATCGTTTAGTTGCTCGCCACCCTGCTAGGTATGATACCTTTTCGTGAAGCTTTCTCAGCCGGTTCTCAAGAGAGGGTGTTTGTACGATCTCGGATATACTCATAGTTGAATCGGCTTCATCCCAGGTATCGTCCAGATCTTGAGCATATTCTTCAATCCTATTCCACCCTTCCTCAGCGCTTAGATTGGCTATTTTTCCTTTTATCGAATTATTGATTCCGTTCTGGTCGTTTTGGGAGATATTATCGTAGAAGATTTGGACAAGAAGCAAAAGCTCGATGCCATGATGGGGAACTTGTCTTATTAGATCCTTGAATCTAATCTAAGATTTATAGATGGGTTCTTCTTTTCCTTTACGGAAATAGAGGATTTTGTCCCTAAATGCTGAGGTTCTTCCTGATGGGAAGAATTTCTCATAAAATTTAGAGATGAGTTGTTCCCATGTAAAAATGGACTCAGAAGGAAGTTTATCATACCAATCTTTGGCTTTTTCTTGAAGGGTAAAAGGAAAGAACCGTAATCGGGACGTGTCTCTAGTGGCTCCATCCGTATGGAGAGTGTCCACTATCTTCAAGAAATCCCTAACATGTTGGATTGGGTCTTCAGTTTTCAACCCGTGAAACTTGCATACACTTTGGACAAGCCAAACATCATTTGCATGCAAGACCCCATTGGTGCATTCGTTTGGAAAAACAATAGCATTTGAAAAGCCACGAGGGTTCGGGGAAGGGTAATCCTTAAGGTACTTAGGGGTAGGAATTTCTGGAATGTCCATATCGTGATTGGATTGGGGGCTAGGGGGTGTAAGGTGATGATCAGAGTCTTCCTCAGAAAGAGCTTCATCAAAGTTGATGGTTGCGCCAAACGGTCGGATGTTGGAAGAGATTGCCTTAGCCTATGCATTTCCCTTTCAGGTTCTGCGTAGGGTGGAACAAGATTTCTTATGGAACTACGACTCCTAGTGACTCTAAGATTAGAGCGATCTTCGTTTACCATGATGGCCAAGGAAGATTTGAGCAATGGGTTGGGCATAAAAAGATAGACTAAAGAAGACTTATAAAAATAAAATAAAAATCTTACTAGAAAGGAATCTAGCAAGTAGACCTAATAAAATGAAATTTCAACCTAAACAATAACTATTCCTCGGCAGCGGCGCCAAAAACTTGATGCGTGGGATTGCGCCTACGCAAAAGGTTTTACCTCTCGAGGGATCTCGAGAAGCTTGCATTCCCCACCAGGCAGTGTACCTGACCGATGTAGTATAGTGTAGTGGCAAGTAGCGGGGGATTGATCGTTCTACTTGAGGAATAGTGTTCGTTAGGATCAAAACTTAATTAAACTAGGTCTAGAGGTGAGGGATGATTTTTTTTTTATTTTTTTTTTGAAAAGCAAGTAAAAATATCGGGTATTGGAAGAGTTGGCGGAATTAGTTGCTAGTCAACTAACCCAAATAGCTAAAAATGCAATAAAAATAAAATAACAATAAAGTAAATATGAGAAAAACCTTATAATGTGAGAAACGTGTTTACTTATATTTCACTACTCCCTAGCTATCTTTCATTAATTTACTAGTTTGTTACAATTGCGTGGATGACGGGTTATATTCCTTAATACCATTCGTGGGGCGGTGTACGATCTTCCCCAACTCTATAAGCTTCTACCTCTTCCTACGTCGAGCCGACAACTAGCTCTTAACATGGCATCCTTAGTAGTCACTCATGCATCAAATACAACCGTTAAAATCGTAGTACACATCCGATTCATGTTTCTTAAGACGTTCAAGCAAGTTACCAATTGGAAATTAGCCAGTTTTCTTAAGCCTAACATCGAAATCATTCATCCACAACAACTAACAAACAATCAACCAACAATCAATAGCTAGGTTTCATTACATCTAAGTAAACACAAACAAACCTAGCCTAGCATGTTAAAGTAAAGACAAGCATCAGATAGAATCAAACAACACATAGACATATTGAATGATTATTGGAGGACTTATCTTTATTCAAACATGGATGAAAGAAGGGTTTGAAACCCTTACAAGAAGGTGAAAATTCGACCTAGGGTTTGTGGTAAATTTCCTCCAAAAGTTCTCTCTCAATGAATGAAAATTAGAAAATTGTATATAGAGAAATACAATCTGACGGCGTCACGTTGTACATGTGACGCCGTCAACTAGCCGCCAATACTCTTCTCGGATTGCCTAGATCCAGATTTGACGCCGTCACTTGTTAATATCCTCTTGGCCGTCACCTTGTAATTTACTCTTGACGGCCCACGCGTCCTAAAGGGTGACACCGTCACTCTTTAAGTCCCGAAAACATTCTGGCACGTCTCGTGTAAACCTCATATCCACCTATTTGCCAACACATGACGCCGTTAAGTGTAGATCCTGACGCCGTCAGGTACTGTTTCCAGCTTGATTTTGGAGACTTTGCCGTTTTCTTCACTTTTCGCTCCAAAATGTCCAAAATGCTTCCTGTGGAAAACTAGAAGGGGGGTTGAATAGTTTTACGTCATTTTTAAATTGTTATAAAAGTTTTTCTTAAAGTTTTCTTTGTTTTATAAAATATAGATTCGATGCAATATGAAATCAAGTCATGCACAATATGAACAACACAAAGTATGTACAATAAAGCAATAATAACGTAAGTAAATAAGTAGATAAGAGTTGGAAAGATCGAACCGAGAGACAAGCGATTTATAGTGGTTCGGCTACAAGGTCACCTTCCTTGCCCTACTCCACTCCCCGAGCACCTAACTCGAGAGTTTTCTTCACTATATCAACAAGCTCCCTTATGGCGGAGAAAACCTTACACACCAATTTACACACCACAATATCTTCACAACTTCTACACAACTAGTTCACACCTATTCACTACTTAATCACACCAATTCTTCACACCAATCTTCTTCACACCTATTTTTCTACACACCAATCTTTTTCACACCTATTCTTCTACACACCAATCTTCTTCCTAACTTATCTACTTCACAACTATTCTTCTAACCAATCACACTATATATCAAACTACACTACCTTCTAACAAATATTAACAACTATTCACACAATGAAATGATAGTAATGATGTTACACTAACAACTTAGATGTGGAGATCACAACAAGTTGTAATACTTCTTGTCTTGAGGGATAGAAGTATTCTTCTCTTGCACTTGATGGGATGATGTTAGAATCACTTTGAAACAAAGATTTAAGAATGTATGATCAAAGGATTTATAGATTGGAAATGGAGATCTAGAACAGAGAATTCTGTAGTGCAAAAGGTGAGGAAAAAATCCAGGTTTGAGGTGGTATTTATAGGCAACAGAATCTGACAGATGAGCGTGGCCGGTCCCCTTAATTCATGGCCGGCCCCCTTAAATTTAAGGGGACTCCCTTTATAATTAAGGGGGCCGTCCAGCTGAAACGGCCAGATTCTTTGTCTTTTAGTGGGGAAAGTTTATTTGGAGAAAAACTAACTGATTTTGGTTAAAAATTTGAATTCATATATTTAGTATGAATAAAACATTTTTCTTTATTACCAAAAGTAAAATAAACTTTGTATTAGTTAATTAAATACCCCTTTGATCATAAATTGCACTAAACACTTTGTTTATTCATACCTTAAGTGACTTGGATGTAAGGAGAAATATTAATCACTAAATACTTGTTTATGTCACAAGTTTTAGTTCTATGAGTTTATATTTTGTGATAATTAAAACATAGAGGTATTGATAACATGTTAATAATGTTTTTAGGCATTATTTATGTCAACAATCTCCCCCTTTTTGATTATTACAAAACCTTAAACTCAATATATCTAAAACTTATTTTTAGAGAAGTATTATAGAGTTTACATTTCTCTTCTCCCCCTTTTTGTAAAATTAAAAAGGTTAAGCCGAGTAAGCTTCGCGAGGGAAGTTTAAACGGGTAGAATGCTCCCCCTTGATGTATGCTCCCCCTCATTTGAGAGCACCAAGGGAACGAGCTATGGAGATCTTTGCTACTAAAATATTTGAAAAGAGCAAGATACACATATATGCAAGGCAACAATTTTGCAACTAAACATAGATTCATTCAATAATGATAAGCATTACAACATTCAATATGCTTGAAGCATATTGATAAAAATAACACAAAAGAAAAAAACAAAGTCCTATATTGCCTAAGAGAGCATTTGGACTTGCTTGAAACCCATGGTTGATTGTTTTATTTGCTTGAAGGGAAACATAAGCATAAAGCTTAGATGTTTGATTGAGAGGGATATGGAGTGGAGTATGGAGCGGAAGAGGTGGATCTCACGATGTTGTATCGTGTTAAGGGTGGTATTGGATGATTACGAGTGAGAAGATATTCAATCCAAGAAATATCTTCACTCAAGTAGAGGATTTGTTTTTGAAGGAATATGCAACAGGGGCAAAAGTGAGTGTGGTTTGTAACTTGATCCAAGTTGAGAGAGTGGGGAAGGCAATTTGCATAGGGTGATGATGGAGGTTGCCCTTTGTTGCGTTGTGCAAGATGCATAGCAAGGAGATCACTAAGATCATGGATTTGGTTTATTTCATCACGGAACTTTTGTTTTTCCGTGGCAATGTGGAGAGGATCATAGGTTAGGCATGGAAGAGTTGGGTTTGTGTAGTTGGAATTGTAGTTTGATGGTTGATCAAACTTGTATGGATCATTGTAAGTGGTTGGAGGTTGAGATGTGTAGTTTGGCTTGAAGGAAGATGTTTGGCCAATGTTGTATGGTTTGTAAAGAGGATCAAATGAATGATCTTGTTGGTTTTATGCAAAGTTTGGGAAGTAAGAAGTTGGGGGAGTGGAATGACTTCCAACTTCATTAATGATGATGGATTTGTTTCGAGGGCTTTTTCGTCGCCAAACGGGTTTTTCCGTCATCCTTGCTAGCCTTGAGGCTTTTGATTTTGGTTTGTTTGGAGAGTTCATGATGGGATGAATGGAGAGTTTTGAGGATTGGGGATATTTATAGTGTAAGATTTGTGTGTTTAAGGAAGGATAAGGTTTGTATGTGGATTAGGACAAAATGTGTTGGTGAAAAATGGGAAATGTAGGTTGAAATGGGCTAAAAAGCAGAAAAGATTCTGTAAACCCGTCCATCAGATGGCCGGTCCCCTTAATTAGGGGCGGTCCCCTTAAAATTAAGGGGGCCGCCTTACATAATTAAGGGGGCCGCCCATCTGGTGATTTCCAGATTGCCAGAATTGGGTTTTTGGCAGAAAATTTGCAGAAAGGTTGTGTTTTTGGACTTGGATTCAAGCAAGTTCAAGTCCTTTAGGCAATATAGCATCTAATCTAATCATTAAATATCATGCATGCAAAAACACATAAGCATAAGAGCAAATAATCAACACATAATAAGCAATAGGAGGTAAGTAAAGACAAGAACACTTAAGCTTCCTAAGGCATCTATCTTAGATTAACGGCAAAGGCAATTAGTGAGTGAAAAGTTAGTGATGGATCAAGATGACACTATTATTAGTGAATTTGTCCTAGTGAGTGTCTATATGCAACAAATGTGGAGTTGTGATTGTTTCGACTCCTAGAAGCAAAAAGAAATAACGATCCTAAGAAACAATCCAAATGATCTCCTTGATTCAATTTTTGCTCGATCATGAATGTCAAAGACATATATTAGATTATATATCTTGACAATTTATGTGAGAGTTTATGCATGATTTTGAAATACAATGTTTTTAGAATTAGTCAACAATGCAAGGAAAATGATCTTCATGTGATTCCTAGATTGTGAGAATGATTTTTAGAGAAAATTGATTAAGTTAAAAAAAAATTTATGCAAAGAAAATAAATCTTCTCAATCTTTAGTTTTGTGCGAAATAGATTCCTAGACTCAGAAAAGGTGGAAAGGAAGAAAAATAAATTTCATGCAATTATAAATTTGAATTAATTCAATGTAATTTAGTCAACTTGTTCCATCATTCCTAATCCTAAACGCAAGTGGTTGAATAATTCACGCTTAAGGGGTTTTGTGAATATATCCGCAATGTTGTCTTCCGATGCAACCTTTTCTATAGATATATTTCCTTTTTGTACATTATCCCTAAGAAAATGGTGACGTATTTCTATGTGTTTAGTCCTAGAGTGTTGCACAGGATTTTTACTTAAATCTATCGCACCTTTATTATCGCACATAATGGGGATATTTTCTAACCTAATGCCATAGTCTACGAGAGCTTGTTTCATCCATAGTGCTTGTTGACATGCCTTTCCGGCGCTTACATATTCGGCTTCGGTGGTAGAAATAGCAAGAGCGGTTTGCTTCTTCGAAAACCAAGACGTTAGACAACATCCCATAAACGTGCAAATACCACTAGTACTCTTTCTATCTACGTAGTCTCCCGCATGATCCGAATCCGCATAGACGATGGTTTCTATGCCGGATTCCTTAGGATACCATAATCCTAAGTGTATAGTGCCTTTAACGTATCGGAAGATACGCTTAACCGCTTCTAGGTGAGAGGTTTTGGGATCCTCTTGAAAACGGGCACAAAGGCAGACACTAAACATGATATCGGGTCTACTTGCCGTCAAGTATAGTAAACTACCTATCATTCCTCTATACTTGGTGTTATCTACGGACTCACCTTCATCATCCTTTGTGAGCTTTACCTCCGTAGACATGGGAGTTTTCATAGGTTTTGAGTCTTCTAGGCCAAACTTCTTAAGCATTTCCTTAATGTACTTAGATTGGTTAAAGAATATTCAATCTTCTAATTGTTTTATTTGTAATCCTAGGAAGAAGTTAAGTTCACCCATCATACTCATCTCAAACTCATCATGCATGATTTTGGCAAATTCATCACACATGTCTTGACAAGTCGATCCAAATATAATGTCATCAACATATATTTGGACAATGATGAGATTTGGGTCTTTCCTTTTAGTGAAAAGAGTGTTATCTACCATTCCCATGGAATAATCATGTTTAATAAGAAAAGCTTTTAATCGATCATACCAAGCTTTGGGAGCTTGTTTGAGTCCATATAAAGCTTTCTTTAACTTAAAAACATAATCAGGTTTTGCGAAGTCAATGAATTCTGGAGGTTGTGCCACATATACCTCCTCATTGATTAAACCGTTAAGGAATGCACTTTTCACATCCATTTGGAATAACTTAAAATCTAGGGCGCAAGCATAGGCAAGTAATATCCTAATCGATTCTAGTCTAGCTACGGGGGCATACGTTTCGTCATAATCAATTCCTTCTTGTTGATTATAACCTTGGGCAACTAACCTAGCTTTATTCCTAGTAACTATTCCATTCTCGTCTAATTTATTCCTATATACCCAGTTGGTTCCTATGATGGTCATATCCTTTGGATTTGGGACTAATTTCCAAACATCATTTGCCTTAAATTGATTTAATTCTTCTTGCATAGCTATAACCCAACTTTCATCCTTTAAAGCCTCGCTAATATTCTTAGGTTCTATTGCTGAGAGGAAACAAAAGAAATTATTTTTATCTTGGGCTTGTGACCTAAGGGTTCTTTGGTTAAGGTGTCCTATTATATTATCTAATGGATGTGATCTAGATTCTTTAATATTAACAGTTTCGCTATTTTCTAAAATAATGTCTTCATTATCATTTCCTATGGGTTTTGTTTTACTAACCTCAGTAGCTTCATCTTCGACTAAATCATCATCTTCTAAAGGTAATGTTTTAGGAGGTGGTGGTGTTTCATCAAATGTTACATTTAGTGATTCCTCTACTTTCATGGAGTGTTTATTAAGTATTATATATGCTTAGCTATTTTGTGAGTATCCTAAAAATATTCCTTCATATGATTTTGGATCAAACTTAGTGAGATAGTCCTTAGTATTTAAAATATAGCATTTACTTCCAAATACCTTAAAGTAGCTTAAGTTTGGTTTTCTACCTCTTAATAACTCATAAGGAGTTTTTCCTAGAATTCTTCTAATTGATACCCTATTTAAAATATAAGTTGATGTATCTACAGCGTGACACCAAAATTTTTGTGGGATGGATTGTTCATTTAACATAGTTCTACTCATTTCTTGTAGTGACGTATTTTTTCTTTCTACTACGCCATTTGATTGAGGAGTACGAGGAGCGGAGAAATTGTGAGATATTCCATTTAACTCGCAATATTTTCCGAATTGTACTTCGTTATCAAATTCTCTACCATGGTCCGTCCTAATGGCAACTATTGAGCATCCTAATTTATTTTGAATCATTTTACTAAATATTTCGAATTTTTCAAAGGCTTGGGTTTTGTCACTTGAAAACCTAGTCCACGTGTATCGTGAGTAGTCATCTACTATTACTAAGGTATATTTGTTTCCTCCATAGCTCCGCATAGCGGATGGACCAAAAAGATCCATATGTAATAATTCTAGGCACCTAGTAGTGGATACTATATTCTTGGCTTTGTGACTAGCATGAGCTTGTTTTCCAATTTTACATGCATCACAAAAATGCTTGTCATATTTTAGATTAGGCAAATTTCTAACTAATTCCTTAGAGGCCAAAGATTGTATTTGTTGCATGTTAGCATATCCTAATCTCCTATGCCATACTGTAGAGTTTTCAATAGTAAGTGAGTCTTGAGAGATCGTACCTTTGCCAATAGTAAGTGAGGCTTGTTAGACATATCCTATCCTCAGGTTTGTTTCCTAGTTTCATAACATATATGCCACCTTTTCTAATCCCTCTACCTATAATTTTTCCATTCTTAACTATTTCGCTATCATCTTCGGTAAATGTGACTCTACATTTATTATCACATATTTGTCCTACACTAAGCAAGTTATATGTTAATTTATCTACATGCTCTACATTTTCAATAGTAAGTGAGTCTTGAGAGATCGTACCTTTGCCAATGATTTTTCCACGTAAGTCACTACCGAAAATAACGTTACCTCCATTGTATGCCTTGTATGTAGAGAATAGATTGCGATTCCCTGTCATGTGCCTCGAACATCCGCTATCTTTGATCCATTCGTCAGGTTCCAAGTTAATTCCTAAACATATTTTGTCGGTTTCTTTTGCCATAAAACACTTTTCGTCTCTTGGCTTTTCAACTTATTATTTGTCACTATCACTCCATGTTCTACTAACAAAAGCACCTTGACTTTCATAACCCGGTGGCTTTAGACATTCGCCAATGAGATGATTTGGACTTCCACATCTAAAGCACTTTCTTTTCCCATAGTTATCACTTCTATTCCTTTGGAATGCTTTTCTTTCGTCTCGTGATGATCTAGTGAATCTTCCTCGTCTTTTGAAGAACTTCTTGAATTCTCTTACGGCCATTGCATATTCTTCGTCTTCACTTTCGTCACTTGAATCATCATCATCATCACTAGGTTCCTTTTTGGCTTTTAGAGCAATGGATTTGGTTTGTTCTTTCATGACTTTGACCATTTCCGAATCTCTTTTTATGATTTCTTCATGAACCTTCAAGTTGCCAATTAGTTCATCTAGTGATAACGTCATCAAGTCCTTTGATTCTTCGATTGCCGTGACCTTAGCTCGCCATTTTGGATGCAACGCCCTAAGAAATTTCCTAACACAATTTTTACTAGAAAATGTCTCATCAAGTGCTTTTAGACTTGTGATGATAGTGTTAAACTTAGCAAAAGCATTATCAATTGATTCCTTTTCCGGAATCGTAAATTGTTCATATTGTTGTACAAGAAGATCTATTTTATTATCTTTGACTTGGCTATTACCTTGGTGAGTAATTAGTAAAGAATCCCAAATTTCTTTGGCGGTTTTACACATAAAAATTCTTTCATATTCTTTGCGTGGTAACGCATTATAAATTACCATTTTAGCCTCATTATTTTTTGCTAATTTCTTTTTCAAATCATCATTTTGTTTTTTAAAAGATACAATTTCATTCATTTTAGTTTCATCATTATATTGAATAGGGGGAAAATCACCAAAGGTAATAATATGCCAAAGATCAAGATCTTTTGATTTCACATACGTTTCGAATCTATTTTTCCAATATAAAAATCCGTCACTTTCAAATAGTGGTGGTCTTTGCATAGATTGCCCTTCTAAATATTTTAAAGATTCCATAGATTGTTACAAGTTTTAAAATACAATATATTTTAAAAATCTTGTTAGACGTGGCTCTTGATACCAATTGTGGAAAACTAGAAGGGGGGTTGAATAGTTTTACGTCGTTTTTAAATTGTTATAAAAGTTTTTCTTAAAGTTTTCTTTGTTTTATAAAATATAGATTCGATGCTATATGAAATCAAGTCATGCACAATATGAACAACACAAAGTATGTACAATAAAGCAATAATAACGTAAGTAAATAAGTAGATAAGAGTTGGAAAGATCGAACCGAGAGACAAGCGATTTATAGTGGTTCGGCTACAAGGTCACCTTCCTTGCCCTACTCCACTCCCCGAGCACCTAACTCGAGAGTTTTCTTCACTATATCAACAAGCTCCCTTATGGCGGAGAAAACCTTACACACCAATTTACACACCACAATATCTTCACAACTTCTACACAACTAGTTCACACCTATTCACTACTTAATCACACCAATTCTTCACACCAATCTTCTACACACCAATCTTTTTCACACATATTTTTCTACACACCAATCTTTTTCACACCTATTCTTCTACACATCAATCTTCTTCCTAACTTATCTACTTCACAACTATTCTTCTAACCAATCACACTATATATCAAACTACACTACCTTCCAACAAATATTCACAACTATTCACACAATGAAATGATAGTAATGATGTTACACTAACAACTTAGATGTGGAGATCACAACAAGTTGTAATACTTCTTGTCTTGAGGGATAGAAGTATTCTTCTCTTGCACTTGATGGGATGATGTTTGAATCACTTTGAAACAAAGATTTAAGAATGTATGATCAAAGGATTTATAGATTGGAAATAGAGATCTAGAACAGAGAATTCTGTAGTGCAAAAGGTGAGGAAAAAATCCAGGTTTGAGGTGGTATTTATAGGCAACAGAATCTGATAGAGGAGCGTGGCCGGTCCCGTTAATTCATGGCCGGCCCCCTTAAATTTAAGGGGACCGCCCTTTATAATTAAGGGGGCCGCCCAGCTGAAACGGCCAGATTCTTTGTCTTTTAGTGGGGAAAGTTTATTTGGAGAAAAACTAACTGATTTTGGTTAAAAATTTGAATTCATATATTTAGTATGAATAAAACATTTTTCTTTATTACCAAAAGTGTTTTTCAAAAATATATAATATGTTTATTTAATTAAATAAACTTTGTATTAGTTAATTAAATACCCCTTTGATCATAAATTGCACTAAACACTTTGTTTATTCATACCTTAAGTGATTTGGATGTAAGGAGAAATATTAATCACTAAATACTTGTTTATGTCACAAGTTTTAGCTCTATGAGTTTATATTTTGTGATAATTAAAACATAGAGATATTGATAACATGTTAATAATGTTTTTAGGCATTATTTATGTCAACACTTCCTTTTTCAGATTTCTTCTCCAAGGTACCTAAAATGACAAAAGGAACGATTTGAAGCAATATTTGATCAAACAATCACGACTTAGGGCTTAAGTGACCCTCTAAAAGCGTAACACTTTTCGCCTCATCACAAAGGACGAAACCCTAATAGTGGTGGGCTGACGGTGTCACAACCCATAACGTGACGCCGTCACACTTGTATAACTATATATATTTTCACACGTTTTTCATAAATCGTGTAACATCTTGGAGGAACAATTATTGCACGTATTTCAAAACTTTTGTAAGGATTTTATAGCCCCCAAAACCCATGTTTCATTGAAGTTAAGTAATTCATCTTTAATCATTCAATATGTCTATGTGTTGTTTGATTATGTGTTTTTCTTGTCTTCACTTTAACATGCTAGGCTATGTTTAACTGTGTTTGCTTAGATCTAATGAAGCATAGTTATTAATTATTGATGGATAACTCTTGTTTGATTGGTTGTTTGCGTTAGGATTAGGAAAACTAGCTATAATCTGACAAGTGTTAGCTTGAACGTCTGACTTAATGCCTTTCATACTCTAGAGTGCACTAGTTGGTTTATTCGTTGTATTTATTGCATGAGTTGCGGCTTGTAGATAGTAGGAGATCCTAAGGAGTAGGCTATGTTTGGCAAAAGTAGCTGTGAGCAGTAGCAGTGAATAGTAGCAGTGAGCTGTAAGCAGTAGCTGTGAGAACTAGCCAAAAAAACTCACAGCTTCATAAAGAAGCATTGGGAAAATGAGCTTTCTTAAAAAATAGCAAAGCCCACAACTCTCATGCCAAACGAACACTAAAAATAAAAAAGCTCATTGTTCACCGCTCATTACCCAAAAAGCTCCAAAAAGCTTTGTGCCAAACATACCCGTAGAGTTAGGGAATTTGGCACCACCCTACGACAACATAGGAATACAACACACCAATTAAACAAGGACGTGACAATTCGACTAATCAATAAGAGGTAACTATGGAGTAAAGAAATCTAAGTAAACACGTTTTCCTCATTATAAGAGCTACACTTTACTTTTCTTGTTTATTAGTTTATTTTAGTATATTTAGATTTGGTTTAGTTAATTAGTAGCTAAAACACCTACTCTTTCAACCCCAAGTTTTTAATTTGATTTTATAAAAAATAAAGAGAATTATCCTTCACCTTTAGACCTATCTCGACATACACTTCGGCCTTCACATATACTATTCCCCTAGAGAACGATCAATCCTCCGTGTCTTGCCTATACTACACTACAATGGTTAGGTACACTGCCTAGGAGGATTGTAAAACTTTTTAGAAGGTCTTACAAACCGCCTATCAACTTCCCATCACCAACATAGTCAGACGGATAAATGCATTTATTAGAAACACTACTAAGATTATAACAGCATTATTAAGGTGAGAAGAGGACTACCTAGGTTCTGTCCACCAGCCCAATAGTCTATGTAGGCCTAATAGCAGCCTGTAATGTTTCATTCTTAGGTCCACTCAGCCCACCAAGCCCAACAACCTTTACTGGCCCAATAACCCATTTTTTTCTATTGGTGTTAATGGATAGGAGACTTTACTTCCGCAAGCGTTTACTTGAGCAGATTGGGATCGCTCAACAATGGTTACTTGAGCAGATTGTGATCGCTCAACAGTGTTTACTTGAGCAGATTCTGATCGCTCAACAGCTTGGTCATGCCCATAATTCTTTTCCAGCCCTACCAGGTTTCTGTCCAACCCATTACTACTTCTTGAGCAGATGGTCAGGCCTAATAGTTTAGTCTCCTACAAGTCAAGTAGTGTTTACTTGAGCAGATTGGGATCGCTCAACAGTATTTACTTGAGTAGATTATGATCGCTCAACAGCTTGGTCAGGCCCATAATTCTTTTCTAGCCCTACCAGGTTTCTGTCCAACCCATTACTACTTCTTGAGGACTACCTAGGTTCGGCCCACCAGCCCAACAGTCTATGTAGGCCTAACAGCAGCCTATAATGTTTCATTCTTAGGTCCACTCGGCCCACCAAGCCCAACAGCCTTTACCGGCCCAACAACCCATTTTTTCTATTGGTGTTAATGGATAGGAGACTTTACTTCCGCAAGCGTTTACTTGAGCAGATTGGGATCGCTCAACAGTGATTGGGATCGCTCAACAGTGTTTACTTGAGCAGATTGTGATCGCTCAACAGCTTGGTCAGGCCCATAATTCTTTTTCTAGCCCTACCTGGTTTCTGTCCAACCCATTACTACTTCTTGAGCAGATTGGGATCGGCCCACTTTTAAGAAGTTGCATTAAAACCATTTGATGAAACGTTAGGCTCATTAATGCTAGTTAAGCCAATGGTCCAGTAAGTACAGTAGGATAATTTGCATTAAAACCAGATTAGGATGTATTTGTATGCGAGTTCCATAATGAGTTATTTGGTGACAATGGGATACAACCAGACAAACCATGCATGACCCTACACCTAGTTCCCAATCTACAATATCCATGAAGAAAGTTAAAACAAACCTTTGGCTCACGGGCTCACAGCTACAATTATCTTGTGAGTTACCATTATCGGATAATCCACTGAATCTCATATTTCATGGCTACAATTATCCTATGAGTTACCATTATCGGCTAGGAGCACCGTAGGAGCCGATGAGGTCGTGTGACTTGGTGAAAATTGTGCTTGGAGTTCAACCGCATCTCTTAAGTCGTAACCATGGAACGGGCAGTGGCAAGGTTGGGAAAAGGATCCCGATGTGCAACAATCCCGACTACATGAGCAAACTTGTCTATTAAATCATTACTGGCGTAAGTGACAAGATCATCATTACTAAGAAGCGAGCCAAGAGCATTAAATAATGTAATTATGGACTCGATCGTTTGAAAGTATGCACTAATAGTATGATCACCAAGTTGTATAGCACGAAGTTCAACTTTTAAACCAATTGTACGTGTCCTTTATTGTCAAGAAAAATACTTTCAAGAAGATCCCAAATATCTTTAGCAAACTTGGGATCAGCCGTAACCAACGTACCTTAAAGGGTTTCAGATAGGGTTAGAAAAATCCAAGATTTAACTACGGAGTTTGCTTTAAGCAATTCATCGTTAGGACGTAGGAGGAGCCGAACTAGTTGCACCGGAAGACACACCCATGATGTGTTTTAACACATCAAAATTTTCACAATGATTTTTTAAAAAGTAACACCACGCAACATAGGCTATGTTTGGCGATACGTAGTAGTAGCAGTAAGCAGTAGTTGTTTGTTTAAAAAACGTGTTTGATAACATAGCTGTAGCAGTAATTATAAGGTGTAAAATTACGAAAAATGTCATACACATTAAAATAAAATAAATGATTAAACAAATGAGGACATATATGTAATTTTAGAAATCAAAAGCTTGGAGCAACTCTGGAATGCTTATTCAAGAAGCATTTTAGATTAGAGCGGTAACACAATATTCAAACGCTTGTTGAGGTATTGCCAAACAAGCTTTTCATCTAAAATGTTTACTTCTTGTCGCTCCTAAATACTTCAAAATGTTTGTTGCCAAACATGACCATAGTTTGCTTTGTCTACATCAAACTCAAAGAGAATTAAGAATTTGATTAATGATTGAGTTAACAACATATAGTTATCGGTAGATGATAAAGTAGAATTGAGGAGAGTATCGTTTGTCATTTGAACGAAGAATAGGGTGAGTCGAATTAATAATAAACTAAAAAGACAACCAAAAAATAAACAGCCGACTACCTAACCAAATCCTTCGAAGTCGATATTTTAAAAACAAAGAAAAAAAACCCCTTTATATTCGTCCTTTTAAAACAAAAGAAACGAACTAAATATCCTTGACTTGTCGGAAAAAAACAAAAAAAAACCAAAATTTTCATGTGCACCTTTTACTACCTTTTGTAGCACTAAGTCACGTGAATTTGAATTAACCAATAAAAATTAACCGACAATCGACTAAAATAACCAAGAATCAAGTGTCGACTTGGATGCAGTCGACTAAAAAGGCAACCGAACAAAAACTCAGTCGAGCCTTAGTCGACCATAGTCACTTTATTTTGTATATTTTTATTTTAGTGAATATCAAAGGACAAATCTTTATCATTCATTTATTTTGATCTAATGGTATAAATTAACCTAACATTTAATATGTAAACCAAATTACATATTTTTTTTCCTCTTTCTTTGCTTTTTGCCTTTCATATATATATATATATATATATATATATATATATATATATATATATATATATATATATATATATATATATATATATAATTTCGTTTTTTTTGTCTTTTTTTAATAATTTAAGTATTTTTATTTTTTTATTCAATTTTTTATTTTTTTTACAACCACGTTTTATTTTCTTCGCTTTCATACGTTTTCGTCTGTTTGCATACGTTTTTGCCGTTTTCTTACGTTTTCATACATTTTCGTCTGTTTTCTTACGTTTTTATTCGTTTTTATACGTTTACGTCCGTTTTTATACGTTTTCATCCATTTTTCATACATTTTCGTCTGTTTTCAAACGTGTTTTTACGCTTTCTTACGTTTTTGTCTGTTTTCTTACGTTTTCGTCTATTTTCTTACGTTTTCACCCATTTTCGTTCGTTTTCATACGTTTTCGTTCGTTTTCATACGTTCTAGTCCGTTTTCTTTCATTTTCGTCCATTTTTCATACTTTTTCGCCCGTTTTCATACGTGTTTTTACGCTTTCATACGTTTTCGTCCGTTTTCATACATATTCGTCCGTTTTCTTACGTTTTCATACGTTTTCATCCATTGTCGGCAATTTTCCGACGTTTTCATACGTTTCTGAACATCACAAGTGATATTCTGTGATATTCAGAATTTTCACAATTGATATTATGAATATCACAAATGATATTCTGAATATCACAAGTGATATTCTGTGATAGTCAGAATATCACAAGCGATATTATGTGATATATAACAAGTATGATTTTTTAACTTTTAATTTACTTGAGATATTTCATTGCTCTGTATATATTTTTTTATTTTTTTTGAGTAAAAGGGTCTTCCACCCGGTAAAATATATTACTCTAAAAAAACGTTTAAGTACAATGGAATGTGGCTGAAGTACCACATTAACCGCAAGCAATCGCTTGACACAACCACAAGTCAATTATAACATGTCATAAAAGACAACTAGCTACAACCAAAAAGACTACTAAACCACAACCAACATAAAATAAGAAAAATTTTATGCAAAAACTAAAAACAACCTAGTTGAAAAAAGTCTTGAATTCCAGCAACCTTTAATTGTGAAGGAGAGAGAGGCCAAAATCATCATTATCGTAATTGTTGTCATCACCCGTATCCGTTTTCCATTGCTTATAAAGACTTTGCTCCTTACCTCCACTTTCAGAATACAACGTCCCAATGTGATCATCAAAAACTTCATCATCATTGCTTTCAGAAAGTACCACATTGCCCACCTTAAAGAATGGGTTACCCCCTGGTTGATGAATCAACCTTTTTAAGAGGTTTACCATCATTATCCACAAGAGTAACCTTTCCTTCAATAATTAGCTTTTCAATCTTCCAAATTTTCTCAACAATAGGAGTAGTACTTCCGTTACCACCCTTAGAAATCTCCAAATCAACCTCATTCTTAGGAGAAACACTTGTTGAATAAGGAATGGCATTATCATCAGTATCGGCCATATCAAGAGCATCAAACGAGTTCGATGTAGCAATAACCGTCCCACTCGTAGTTGCCTCATTAGTGATTTTCTCCTTAGTAGCAACCGGCTTCTTCGATATAGTTCTCCAAAATTTTGGTTTAGGCTTATTAAGATGAACACCCCCAATAGGCCTGATACGTGAGAATCGCACCAGGCTTTACCTCTCAAGGGATCTTGAGAAGCTTACAACTCCCACCAGGCAGTGTACCTGATCGTTGTAGTATAGTATAGTGACAAGTACCGGGGGATTGATCGTTCAGCTAGGAATAGTGTCGCTAGGATTAGAAAACCTAAATACTAGTTCTAAAGGTGAGGGATGATTCTTTTTGTATTTTTATATTTTTTTGAAAGCAAGTAAAAATCTCGGGTTTGAAGGATTTGGGCGGAATTAGTTGCTAGTCAACTAACCCAATGCTAAAGATGCAATCAAAATAAAATACTAGGAAATGAAAATAAACTAAATTATACTAAAGTTGTGAGCAATAAGTGGAGAAAAAGTGTTTACTTAGATTTCACTACTCCCTAGACATCTTTTACACGTTAATTACTTGTTATAGTTGCATGGATGACGGATTGTATTCCTTAATACCATTCATGGGGTGGCGTACTTAACTCCCCAATCCTATGAGCTCTTATCTCCTCCTATGCCATGGCCAGCACAACCATAGGGATTATAAACAGTGGCTCATGCATTAAATACAACCAATAAAACCTAGTGCATATCAGTTCATGTTTCCTAAGATGTTCAAGCATGTTACCAATTGGAGATCTGCCAGTTTTCTTAAGCCTAACATCGAATTCATTCATCCAATACAATTATAAACAAGTAATCAACACATAATTAACATCTAGGTTTCATTAGATCCAAGCAAACACAAGATAGATCTATCCTAGCATGATGGAATTAAGACAAGAACAAGATATAGACAACCAACACATAGACATATTGATTGAATTAAAAGAATATTTATCTCAATTACACATGAAAGGTATCAAGGGCTTAGAACCCTTGAAAATCCTGTAAAATTCGCACCAAGTTCGTACTTAGGGTTTCTCCAAAACTTCTCTCTTTTTAATGTGAAAATTAGAAAATTATATATATGAAATAGGGTCTGACGGCGTCAAGACAAAGCTTGTGACGCCGTCACCTCGCCTCCAAAATATTTTTCGGACTGCCTTGATCTACTTTTGACGCCGTCATGTGTTATGCATTTCCAGGCCGTCATGCATTTTACTCTTGACGCCCTACTTCGTGACGCCGTCAAATCTGTACTGGGTCGTCATGGAAATTACTCTTGACGCCGTCAGAAATTCCTTCTTGACGCCGTCACCTACTGTTCCAAGCAAGGAAAATTAAGACTTTGGCGTTTTCTTCACTTTTATGCTCCAAAAACGTCCGAATTGCTTCTTTTTCCAGATTTCTCTCCCAAAGTACCTAAAATCACAAAAGGAACGATTTAGGGCAATATTTGATCAAATAAATTCAATTCCGGGCTTAAATGACCCCCTAAAAGTGGTTCATTTTTCGCCTCATCATATACCTTTACACTTGAGATTTGCTTGTCCTCAAGCAAATGCGCTTTTATTCTACTCAAAAGACAAGTTAAGGGTCATTTAACACTAATATAAAAGTAATTACAATAAATAATCGTTCCACTAAAGACCAATAGACAAGCACGGAGGTCATACAGAAGCACCTCACAAATAGTGTTTAGATACTCACATCTCTCGGGTGTAATAAAGTATAAATTACAATATGGAAACGGAAGATATCTCTCACTACCTGTCATAGCAAAATAGATTACCATAGGCTTGGGAAAGGATCAAACCTCCACCACATGACGTAAGCACCTAGGATAAACTATCAAAGAGGTCTTTTAAATGGTTGTAACGTTAGGTGTAGGGATATGAAATACACGGTTTTGTTGGATAAAGGAAGTTTTTACTGGTGGCGAGTTAACAATCTTGATTAATTACATGTACAATGTGGCGTTGCTAAGCCAAGACTAGACTCGACTTAAGCTAATAAATGAAAAATAACAAAAACTCAAAATAAACATAGAATGAAACGGGATGGTAGTCCGTATGTTTTTTCTCTTTTCCTTTTTCTATTTTTTTTTTTTTTTTTTTTTTTTTTTTTTTTTTTGCATACACTCTTACCCTACCATCCAAAATAATACATCATAGGGAATGAACATTCCCCTTACACTTGAATTTTACATACTTTACAATAAACTAATCTAATGACTCGAATTAAGAAAATCAAAACACTTGGAGTACTTTTATGATTAACGTACATATGGGGGTAATAAATGATGTTCTTCCCCATTACTCCATAAAATAAGTACTTTACCCATGAGTCCCAATCGTCCCAAAACAATATGTACAAGGATATGACTCGACTTAGCAACAATGTAATCAATTTTAGTTAACTTAGGGTTTAACAAATAACAATAATGCACTAAAAATGAGCGCATACACGGAAGGCTAAGGCGATTTGTGTACATTTAAGTGGGGTGTAACAAATTCTTCCTTTAAGTAAAATGCTTAAAGTTAAAAACGAAAAGATAGGCTCGGAGAGGTGTACTAGGGGTTTCGTGTACTAAAAATGAGTACAACGCTAAGAGTGTGGGAAAAATTAGTTGACTTAACTAGCCAAGTAATATGACTTAAATGGTCAAGTAATTATGATACGGGTTTAACACAAGGGTGATCCTAATGCCTCTTATCATGTAGTAAATCCTACTACACGAATGTAGTCTCACTAGGGGTCTCGGGATGCATCACTAACGCAAGTTCTAGAATCTAAATGCTACCGGTACACTCATAAGCACTAATAGTAAATGTTTTTCCTATCAAATCTAAAGGCGAACCTCACATATTTGGGTGAAAATTTTTTCTGAATATACGGTTATGTACTAGTCATACAATCTCCTATCCATGAGACACTTTCTATGGCTAAAGTTTCACTCCTAAATGTTGTAAAAAAATTTAAATTTGACGCTAAAATTGCACTAACAAGTATTTCTCATAGTTTTATTACACATCTACCATTAGACAAAACAAACTCAAGCGAAAGTGCATATGTAAGGTATCATCTTTTTACCCTCCCCTTACACTTAAGATGAACATTGTCCCCAATGTTCAAGTAAAGAATGTAAAAGTGAAAAAGTAAAAAGAATAAAATCAAACCCAATGCTAAAGATGCAATCAAAATAAAATACTAGGAAATGAAAATAAACTAAATTATACTAAAGTTGTGAGCAATAAGTGAAGAAAATGTGTTTACTTGGATTTCACTACTCCTTAGACATCTTTTACACGTTAATTACTTGTTATAGTTGCATGGATGACGGATTGTATTCCTTAATACCATTCATGGGGTGGCGCACTTAACTCCCCAATCCTATGAGCTCTTATCTCCTCCTATGCCATGCCCAGCACAACCATAGGGATTATAAACAGTGGCTCATGCATTAAATACAACCAATAAAACCTAGTGCACATCAGTTCATGTTTCCTAAGACGTTCTAGCATGTTACCAATTGGAGATCTGCCAGTTTTCTTAAGCCTAACATCGAATTCATTCATCCAATACAATTATAAATAAGTAATCAACACATAATTAACATCTAGGTTTCATTAGATCCAAGCAAACACAAGATAGATCTAGCCTAGCATGATGGAATTAAGACAAGAACAAGATATAGACAACCAACACATAGACAGATTGACTGAATTAAAAGAATACTTATCTCAATTACACATGAAAGGTATCAAGGGCTTAGAACCCTTGAAAAACCTGTAAAATTCGCACCAAGTTCGTACTTAGGGTTTCTCCAAAACTTCTCTCTTTTTAATGTGAAAATTAGAAAACTATATATAGGAAATAGGGTCTGATGGCGTCAAGACAAAGCTTGTGACGCCGTCACCTTGCCGCCAAAATATTTATCGGACTGCCTTGATCTACTTTTGACGCCGTCATGTGTTATGCATTTTCAGGCCGTCATGTATTTTACTCTTGACGCCCTACTTCGTGACACCATCAAATCTGTACTGGGTCGTCATGGAAATTACTCTTGACGCCGTCAGAAATTCCTTCTTGACGCCGTCACCTACTGTTCCAAGCAAGGAAATTTAAGACTTTGGCGTTTTCTTCACTTTTATGCTCCAAAAACGTCCGAATTGCTTCCTTTTCCAGATTTCTCTCCCAAAGTACCTAAAATCACAAAAGGAACAATTTAGGGCAATATTTGATCAAATAAATTCAATTACGAGCTTAAATGACCCCCTAAAAGTGGTTCATTTTTCGCCTCATCAAGGCCGAGAAGGAGCAGCCACATTATTTCCCTTACTCTTACGATTGTTTACCCCAATGAAACCATCATCCGTATTCAAGGTAGTAGAAGCTTTCGTTGCCACAAGAATGTCACCACAAACCGCCTCCTTAGTACATTTTAGACAATTGATACGATTATGGCCAAACACTTTGCACACTTCACAATGAGGAGGCTTCCATTCATATTCGACTTTGATGCACGCTGTAATAAAACCACTATCATCCTCTTTGGGGATAGCCATAGTAACTTCTCATTTCAAATCAAAGTACGATGATAATTCCACTAAAGTACGAGCAAAGCTAATACATCCCCATGAATCAACACACGTTGAGCTAGTCAAAGCATTTAACATAATCGGTTTACCAACTTGTGTAGCTATCAAGCTCAAGCCATCTTCAGAATATGAAAGTAAAGGCACATTATGCAATTAATCCACACAGGAACTTTGGTTACCTCACTTTTGGTTAGAGACACATCAGGAGTCCATTTGTTAAGAATGAGAGGTGAATTGTGGTTTAACCAAGGGCCTCGCTGAAGCACATTTTCCACACCCTCTTTAGAATCAAACTTAAAGAGGAAAACACCCGCATCATTTTTCATAAGCTTCTTCAAACCAAACTTACCCCACGTATTTGTGATATAGTTTCGAACAATAGGGAAGGCAATATTCTTGCCAACAAAATAACCAACAAGAGTGTTATCATACCTGTTCTAAACGCTTTCCATAGCAGCCTTAGGTAACATCGTATCATGGTTATCCACACGAACCTCATTGATCAAGGGCCTGAAGTTGACTTTCTTTTTCATAGGCTCATTATTAAGGAGGAAAGCATACGACGTTCATTTAACAGTAGGTTGCACATTTAACGAAGGAACCACATTACTCATACTAATACTATTGTTACCTTGTTGCGCCATCTGAGCAGCTAGTCCACCCCCCTTACAAGTACCATCACTAACATCAACATGTCGAGAAACACCACTCTCGACATTAGTATTCTTCGTGGACTGTACAACCACATTATTGTCCACTCGTGTAGAAAAATTAATATCTCCGTCATCATCGGTCCAATCAATAATAATAGGCTCGTTACTAGGAGTACTCACATTAGTGGGATTAATAGAATGATAAGAAGAAGAATTCATAGTCGACTGACTACTCTTCAAACTAGTCTGACCGGCTAAACAAGAAGAAGAGCTGTTATCGACATCACCACTCCCACCCGATAACTTCCCATCACGTTTCGCCCCTGGAGGCACTTTGATTATTCAAGAAACCCTTCTCCATCTCTCAAACCCCACAACAACACCCAAATCCAATCAAAAATACCAAACAAATAAACTAACAGTAGCAGCGTACAAAGAAACAAAAGGAAACCCTAACACGAAGTTAGGGTTAAAAACGCTGAAGTTTAAATCGTCACATAATAATTCATAGAAACAAATTAATGCATGCAGGAACCGACTCATGATAATATAATACCACCTACCAATTGATCAAACAAAATAATGTTAAGGACCACCAACCCACAACGAATCAATAGTACAAGATTATTATGTTGAATCAACCAATCAGGTAGAACATAAACTTGAATACACCTCCACAAATTGATAATTAAATAAATTGAAGGTCGTGGATAGATTTATACATGCAGTAATCTGTATATTTTTTTTTTATATATTATCAACAATGTATTTTCTAATACTTTATAATTTTCAGTTACAAGATGGTTTTTGTGTCTTTAATCGCAATGGATAAGCACATATATTTTTTTTAAATGTAATTAAAGTTATCTATCACTTGTGATATTATACCATTAGTAGAAATAAAAGCGTTAAAGCTTCTTTAGGTGAATTCTTATTTTGCTAAAAAAACAATGCTAATTTAATGTAACACTTGCTTGATTTTGAGAATACGTCAAGTTTCTATTTTCATAGTTCGCTTCATTTTTACTTATTTTGATATTTGTAACTGATACTTATTTATCCTTGTGATATAACACTTTAAGGAAGATGAAGATTATTTAAATTATTATTCTTAGTTACTTAAGAGTAATATCTCATGTGATAAAACAATGTAATATGACACTAATTCTGTTATTTTACATATGAGTATTATCACAAGTGATAAAGCAATAGAATGTAACACTAATTCTGGTATTCTACATATGAGTAATATCATGTGTGATAAAATAATAAAATGACCAAAAGTAGATATCATTTATATATATATATATATATATATATATATATATATATATATATATATATATATATATATATATATATATATATATATATACTCAAAAGCATATAAGTCTGCATCATTGTGTACAACAGTTAACATGCACTTTTTCTAGTTACTTCCATAATCTTTGTATTTCTTCGTTCTTTCATAAAATGCTTAATCTTTTCCTCGTTCGGATGTTCAGTTGCAAAAGACAGCCCAGTAAAAAATTGCAGTTGTGGTTGAAGAAAGCACAACATATCCATAAAATAAACTAAAGAAGCTCAAACACATGTGATATCATGTGTGATATCATAGGTGATATCATCGGTGATATCCATTGTGATATCACATGTGATATCAATTGTGATATCACCGGTGATAGCACATGTCATATCACAGGTTCCTTCATCACCAACACTGATTCAACAAATAGAAGGAAGCTGACACACTTGTGATATTACAAAATGTAAAGTAGTGCGAACTTGCAAGTTATCAAAATGAATATCAACTGAGATATATTTTGATTTTCATGTGGTAGGTTATAAGTTGTTGAAAATAGCAAAAAATTGATTATCAAAACTCGTTTGATGTGTTTTGTTTATCTGATTGCTTCATATTAAAGTTGTATTAGTTGTAATTTTTTAAGTTGATGATAATTTAAAATGATTTTTAGTTAAACTATATTATATGACATGCACTTTTCTAGTTACTTCCATAATCCTTGTATTTATTCGTTCTTCCACAAAATGCTTCATCTCTTCCTCGTTCGGATGTTCGGTTGCAGAAAACGGCCCAGTCAAAAATTGCAATTGTGGTTGAAGAAAGCACAACATATCTATAAAATAAACTGAAGAAGCTTAAACACCTGTGATATCATGTGAGATATCACAGGTGATATCACCGGTGATATCCTATCTGACATCACATGTGATATCAACTGTGATATAACCGGTGATAGCACTTGTCATATCACCGGTGATAGCACCTGTCTTATCACAGGTTCCTCCATCACTCGTGATATTGCCAAAAAGTAAGAAAACGGACAAAAAAGTATGAAAGCGTAATAACACGTCTGAAAATGGACAAAAATGTATGAATAATGGACGAAAACGTATGAAAACAAACGAAAACGTTAGAAAATGGGCAAAAAACAGACGAAAATGTATGAAAGCATAAAAACACGTCTGAAAACGGACGAAAACGTATGAAAAATGGACGAAAACGAAAGAAAACAGATGAAAACGGACGAAAACGTATGAAAACGAACTAAAACATAAGAAAACAGACGAAAACGTATAAAACGGACGTAAACAGGCAAAAACGGACGAAAACATATAAAAACGGACGAATACATATGAAAGTAGACGAAAATGTATAAAAGCGAAGAGAAAAACGTGAATGTAAAAAAAAAAAAAAAAGAAAAAAGAAAAAGAAAAAAAAACGTGAATGTAAAAAAAGGTAAATTAAAAAAAACAATAAACAAATAAATAAATAAAATAATAAGAAAGACAAAATGACAAAGAAAGAGGGAAAAAAAAGACATGGACTTAGGTTTCCATATTTAATCTTAGGTTAATCCTCACCATTAGATCAAACTATATGGATGGTGAGGATTTGTCCCTTGGTATGCAATTGAACTTTTACCTAGTCGACTAAGGTTGATGGGTGTGGGACATGGGAAACCATATTCCCTATTGGGAAAACACAAAAGTACCACACCTTCCAAGGCGACAAACAACTTTTCTTTTCCTATTCGCATTGCAATCCCGAAAGCTTTTTGGGAGAGAGAAACTAATTTTCAATTTTGTGTGAGTGAGTATTATGTGGGGATATGTATTGAGTATATTTATAATAATAAGAAATATATAAAAAAATTCAAAAGAAAAGAGATGAGGTGCTGTAATGAATGAAGGAAAGTTGAAAGAAAAGATAAAGTAAGTGTTTTTTTGATGATGTGAATTTGATGTGGCGAGGGAAAACCCTCAAGCACACCCCCACACTAATAAAGAGAGAAAAAAAAAAGAATTTATGATTGGACTTTAGTTTTGGCTCGATGCTATGTAAGACGTGATTGACTTAATTGATAATATGAGACTACATATTGCACAATATTTATGCACTAACATTTGAGCTTAAGCTCAAACTATACTAATTCTAATCTAATACAAATACTATTTCATATCTAATAGTATATATGTATGCACTAACATTTATGCACTAACATATGATGTGGCGGTGCATTTAATGTGAAGTATATACAACATCGATATGGAAGTGCAAGGCTTGCTGGAATTTATCACATGATATTTAGTAATTAGTATATAATTAAAACTCGGTTATGGATTGAGATGAAGTTGAAAAGGTTGCAAGAATAATTGATGATTTAACCTAATGCAATATACATAAATATATGTATTATGTTATTGCATTTTCATATACAAGTAATTTATGTGTGTTTTCTATTAATGTAGCTCACATGTGCGAATTGATTAAAAAAAATATGCACGAGCATGTATGTAAAACAACATTTAAATGGTTAAATGATAATTTTTAGCATGATTAGTTTTTGTAAGCATCCAAGTTGAATAATGAATATAAAAGAAAAAGTATATAATTTTTGCTCAAACCCAATTGTAAGTTAAAAAAAATTAAGTTTAAGACATAATAGTTGAGTCCAAAGGTTTTAGGAATTATTAATAGTGTGTTAATTAATATTCATTTAGTTAGCTATTTAGAATTGAGTTTATTGATAAATTTTATTAATATTAGTTAGACTTCAATGTTAATTTTCAATGAAATTAGTTGTATAATAAAATGAGATGAAGCTAAAAAGGTTTGTAACGATTTTTATACAGTTTATGTGGCATTATTATATATACATTATTACACAAATTTTAACTTATAAACTTAATAAAGAAAATATTTAACGCACATTAAACTATGACCAATTAGATAGACCCCGTGTGCTTCATATTACCATACAAAAATCATCTAATAGACAAGTATTGTAGGGCTAAAAAAAAAAAAAAAAAAAAAAAAAAAAAAAAAAAAAAAAAAAAACATTTTTTATCATGCAAATAATTAATAGGCCAAAAGAAACAAAGCTATCACAACTTAATAACCAAAAGCCCATATATATAATACAACACCACAAAACCAAAACAACATCAAACACTTTTAAATTTTTATACAAGAAAGTTTAAACATTTCATACAACATACTAAACAATAATTAAGTATACACTCGCCAACATACAGAAAGAATACATGATTAACAATTAGATTCTTAGCCCGTGCGTAGCACGAGTTCTCCATGCCTCGTATACAAAAAGATGGACTTAGCTACTTTTTTTAATCTTAAATAATGAGCTTAGTCTTGTATGGTGTGTTGGCATAAAAATAAATTATAAAATGTATAACGAGGCGTAACACTCTGAATTACAGCATTAGTAAATCTAGGATTTTAAACTATCGATCCGAAGATGAGGGGGAAAAAAAATAATCAAGAGAAGAAAAGAAATGACTAACTATGTATATACAAGCCTCTATAAATTCAAAGGGTTTGCGACTATTACATTAAAAAAATGTGCGAGGTATTAAATTTAATTTCTGCTAGATACAAATAACCTCTGTCAACAAGCTCCTTAAATGGTGGAGAAATCTTAGAACGTCGTTTACATTTTTTCTGATACAAAACTAAATACCGAGTTCTAGTCGAGGTAGAACCAACCTAAGTAGGCGCGCCAACCTTTCGAAAAGACTAAAGAGAGGGATTTACTTTATCTGAGTTTGTGCGATGATGAGTTCAACTCTTATGAATTAATCGGTCAAACGTTCAAAAACTATGGTTACCTAAAAAAATATTAAATAAATAAATAAATAAAAATTCAAGTCTCAAGAATTTGAGAGGCGTAGAACTAGAACACTAGCTTTAAGCTTTAACCTTATACGCTGCACATCTCCCTTTGTACTTATGACATGATTCTATAACACAATACCAAAACCAGTCTTGGTAACATGGTGTTATAGACTTATAGGTACTTTTTTTTTTTTTTTTTTTTTTTTTTTTTTTTTAACAAAACCAGTCTTGTTATATAGGTACATTTGAGTCTTTGACCCACAAAATAACACATACAAACATATGCATGTTCACAATTAATAGTACGGTTATTAATGTTAGCAAGTTTTGATAGTACATACATATATAAAAAATAAAAAAATTAATATAATAACTTAATTGAACAAAATACAAAATATTAGGCCAGTGGTAATAGTAAAGGACATCATCAATGGCGGAGCTAGAAACAATTTTTTGGGAGGGCCGAAACAATTTTTTTTTTCTGGAAGAACATTAAATGGGAGGGCCAAGATGGAAAAAAATAAAATTTAAAAACATGAAATCGCGAAAAAAATACACTAACGTGTTTAGGCGAGGGGGCCGGGACCCTTCCCGGTCCCTTAATAGCTCCGACCATGGACATCATCATCGCCAACTCAGCGTCACATAATCTTTTCAACACTACGAACATCACCAACAATATAGTGTAATAAGACAACCCAAACATATACCACTTAAACACATGTATACCTCACAAAAAACTAACATCACACATGGACAACACCTTGTTTTTTACTTCCACAACTCGACCTTGGGGAAGACCGACATCTCAATGTTTTTGCTAACGACTCATCGTGTGAGGGTGTTGCTAGTAAGGGAAGATGTGTGGTATAAGGGGAAAGACGTGTTCCCCGTATTACCACTAGTCTAAGATGGTGACAATAGTAACTTTCATCACCACCGCCAACTTATCATGACGTCTACTTTTATGTCCTCAACCACCATCACCACCAACATAGTTTAATAACACAACCGATATCACCACTAACCTATTTTTCTTCATTTTTTTATTTTTTTTTATTTTAAACCCTAAAATTGAAGTTTCATTAAATAAAAAATCATTACATTAATAGTTCAAAGAAAATAAAACGTTACATTAAAATTACACCGTTCGTCTCTATGGTTTGGCCATAATAACATCGCAAGTCCCTCAACTTTCATTTTTGCATGGTAAATCCTTATAATGAAGTTTTGCAACATCATTCGTCCTTATCAGTTTTATTGTTCGTCCTTGTGGTTTGGCCTTAAATCACAAGTCTTTCGGCTGTTAGTGATAAGGACGAATGATGTTACAAAACTTCTTTATAAGGACCGACCAAGCAAAAATGAAAGTCGAGGGACTTGTGATGTTATTATTCTTAAACCACAGGGACGAACAGTGCAATTTACTCAAATTAAAATAAAATGTAATTACAAATTATTGAGTATTTCTTCGACCCAAAATGTGTTCCACTAAATCGGATTTAAGGTTCAGCTGAGCTTCATCATTGACTAAATCACTAATGACTTGTAACGTTTCTTCATGTGTTCTTACGGGATCATCCTCACGGTGTTTCTATTGTGGATAAAATTCGGGAGAGATTGTCTTCTTTTGGCTTTTTGAATTATATAATGTAATATGATGCATGTGTAAATCATATATGTTATTTTCTTAAGAGTCATCGACCGTGCGCGATTTTTTTTATTATAGCCCACATTTTCTTTTGCGAGCCAAAACATCTTTTCTTGCTGCTTCATGCGCTTGCTTATAACTTATTCGCTTCGTATCATTCGCAATTGGCTGGAAATCAGGTTAACAAGAACAGGCAATTCGAGATATATCCAAGCAGTTAGATAATATTCCCATTTATAAGGCACGTCATTAGACTTAAACGAAACCTACGGTGCTTTCCTGTCTTTTAGATCGTTGAACAAATGTGAATGACATATAACATTGACATTGTTATTGTAACACCCTCAAAATATCGCACCGGAATGTAATATCATTGGGGTGCTACTTATTAGTATAACAGTCATAATCATATAAAATGACTCTAAATGAGACGTTTTTAAAAGCTTATCATTCGATCATAATAAAACATCAGAGTTACAAGAGGTCCCAATAGTTTTAGAGTTCAAAACGCGTCAAACATAAAAGTGTTTTAAAGGTTTATCGAATGATAATATTATGCAAGCCATCAAAAAATTCTCCGTGCGACTTCTTGCTTGCCAAATACCTTAAGGACCTGAGATAAACCATGTTAAAAAGTCAACACAAAGATTGAGTGAAATTCATAGGCTTATATATAAATAATGGACCACAAGATTTCAAGTTTATAAGACAATTGATAAAGTAGTTATTATTGCACTAAGCTCATGACACTCAAAACTAACTTGTGTATATATATATCAATACGTGCTCTCTCTCTCTCTCTCTCTCTCTATATATATATATATATATATATATATATAATAATAATAATAATAATAATAATAATAATAATAATAATAATAATAATAATAATAATAATAATAATAATAATGGTCCCGTGTAGGTAATTTGCCATTTACCTAGTCATTCAAATATAGTGCATTTGTGGCATCTTAACTGACCGCACAAACGGGATTCGTCAATCCCAATAGACCTATTCACAATATTCATGTTCACATGGAAGTGATTAATGCTTCATGATGTTAGGGACTTATTTGGCAATAACGGTACTTAGACAATAATACATTCGGGTAAGCATATAGTTCAAAGTACTTGTGTTCAAATTGTAAAATAACATGTATTTCCCCCAGTGAGTTTATAAAGAGTTAAAGTGGGACTATGAACTCTCCGTAAAAAAAGTTAATATCAAGATGTAAGTACAGTGACGGGTAAACTGAGATGTCCTACGAGCAACCTAAAAATAGTATGTTGCGTCTTAGGATTTTAAAATAGTGGATTGTAATGCAACAAGTATCGTATAATTATTATACAAATTATGCAATTGTACATAATGGTTTTGAAGATTTAAAAAGTGACAGGGACTAAAATTGGCAGGTTAGGAAAGTGTTACGAGCCCTTAAATATATCTTGTCCTAAGTTCGGGTTTATAATATTTTTATAGTCAAAAAATCCTATTGTGTTGATATGTGGTTAGATTGTCCAAAAATGAGTTATTGTGTTTATTCCCAAAAGTGGGTCCTACTACTTCGGTTAAATGTAAAATCTTTCATGTGTTAATAAAATTTATAGTTTATATATTTTTAGGTTTGTAAAATAGTTTTATAATTTTTATTATTACTTATATTGTTTTTAGATGTTATAAAAATATATTTTTATAATTTTTAAGTAAATTTTGATGAGTTATAAAATTTTAGGTTAAGTGCGGGTTTTGAATAAAAGTGGATATTCGTTACCAAAAATTTCGTTTCTCTTAAACCGTAAGAAGTTATATTATGAATTTTAAATTTTCGGAAAGGTTTTAAAGTGTGCTAACTAGATTTGTGGGTCCCACTGTTTTAAAAATTGCATATCCTAGGTGAAATTACCATTTTACTACTCTAATATGTCAAGTCTGATCAGGACAATACCTAACAGTCTCACCATTTTCGCAATAAGTTGAGTTCCATAACTCCGTTTTACATGAGGTTTTCGTCTATGTTCAAGTTAGGGTGTTATCTACAACTTTTATGTTTTGTGCAACAGAGGGTTCAGTACAAAGTTTTAGAGTTTTTGACCATTCAAATATGGTATGCGTTTTCCGACTAGTTTTACCGTTTATTTTCTAGTTAATTCATCGGGTATCGTCTCACGACCATCCACCCGAAAAATCGAAGCTAAGAGATAGATATACAGGACTATATTTTTACCTAAGTCTCTAAGTGTACTGATTTAGTGCAGAAATTACAAGAATAGTCCCTGGTCCAAAATTGCCTTTTCAAACTTAGTCCCAATCATAGTTTTTGGTAATTTAGGCTATGTACAATGCATAAATTATTATAACAAGTATATGAAACATAAAAAGTACATAAAATGACATATACATCAGTAGTGAAAAGGAAAATGTTGAAGTGATTTATTACACAAATGAAATGAAACACAAGAAAAATCAAGAAGTATGAGAACTAAAATGAGATCACCACACCAACAAGCTTCCAAATCTTTAATCACCAAGACCCATAAATCCTGATCAAGACTCCAAGATATTTTGTAAACTTCTTTAAAAACTTTGGATAACTTCTAAAATAAAGCTCTTGGATGGATGATTTTGAACAAGTATCAAGTATGGAACTTAAGCTTTCATATTCTTCATAAGTATTTGGTAGAATTTCAAGTTATGGGTGATGTTTGTGCGCTTGAAGTCCACGACAACAACAAGAGAGGAAGAGCAAAACTCTTCTAGTTTTGAGATCTAGAAAATGGTGGTTTGTGATGAGTGCTCAAACACTCATCATTTTTGATACATTTAAACTGCCAAAAAGCACAAAAACAATCAAAAAGATATCAAAATACTTAAATTATCCCAGGGATTGTGTTTTATGTGTTTTAAATGCAAAATGTGCAAAATCAAAGGAAAAACGTATAAAGTTTGCAATATTGGCAGTTTCAGTCCCCCAAGTTTCAAAACTTGTCAATTTTAGTCCCTATGCAATTATTTTGAAAGGAAAAGTCTACCCAAGGTTTTAAAAGTCAAAAAATCAAAATATTACACTTGGGTAACAAGTTTTCCAAAATTACAAGTTTAGTCCCTGAAAATCCAAAAATGGCAAAATAAGTCCCTGGGGAATTTTGAAAATCCAAAAATGGCAAAATTGGTTCTTGGTTTGTTTGAAAATTACAAATTTGGTCCTTGGTATGAATTGGGAAAAGCCACACTTTCAGTCCCTCATCTTTGGGAAATTTGCAAAATCGGTCCTTGTAACTAACAAACCCAACCGGACCCTTTTTATTCCCAAAACCCAAAACCAAAACCCAATCCAATCCCACCCCTGGTCCATGAACCCCAAGCCCACACAACCCGGCCCAATCCTAAACTATAACACACCGGGGTCAAACAGTCAACCAAGGTCAAACGACCTTGACCGTCTTCTTCCCCCAACAAGGAAACGCAAAACCAGGGAAACCTTTCCCCCCCCCCCCCCCTCCTCACCTTTTTCACCCACTAGCCCCCCACAATTAATACCCACACCAACTTAACCCACCACAATAAATTACCTCACCAAACTCCCACCAGTACCACTCACTTTGCCCCGTAACCATTTTGGCGCTAAAATGGTAATCAACAGCTCAGATCGATTTCAAAGCAATTGAACGCATGGGATTTGGTCAATAGGTCAACAAGAGCCATGTGGGACATCCAGAATTCAAATTAGAGCCATGTGGGAAGTCCTAGGGTTTATTTTTTTGCCTCGTTATATATTGTAGCTCATTTTGGAGCATTGTAGTGTGTAATATTTTAGTTTTTATGTTTTTCAGTTTATTTTTAATGTATTGTAACCCTTTTTTATCAATGAAAGTCTGTTTCAAAGTTTAATTCTCATTTTCACTTTTCAAGTTCATTTCAAATTCTCAAGTTCTAATTAAGGCTTCTAATGTTAGTACAAGTAATTCATAAGCTTATGTAAACTCAGAAACAAGGTTTTATAAGCTTTATAAGCTTGTGTGAACATCCTTAACTCAGTTTTCAATAATTACTAAAAAATTAAGAAAAATAAAAAAAAAATGGTGATCATTGACTGAATGAGCTTGGAGCACAGTTTATTAAGGATGGCTGTGGGTTAGGAACCTCATGGGAGGGCATTAGGATTGGTTCATTTGATCTTTGTTACTTGGCAGCTTGGCTTGGAAGGCTTATGTAAGCCTTACTCTTAATTTTTACTCTCTCAAGTAGTTTATTCAGTTGTTATTGTCTAAAATACCTAGTTATTGCTTATTATAATAGTTGTACTCAGTAGATTGCATTGTGGTGTCTTGTTAACTTAGTTTGATTCAGATTCAATTTTATAAGGAGTGTTTGGTTGTAATTTGTTTATGCTATTCTACTTGTTCATTTGTGCAAGTCTGTGTTTCAACAAGTTGTTTGGGTGGATATAGGGTCAGGGAAACAACTTACTTGGTTACTAGTACTCAATAAAGTCAAAATCACTAAGAAGTGATCACCACAGTTAAATGTGGTGAGTTTTCAAGTCCAAACCATCAAACCTTTTCATAAGTTGGAGTTTTTACTTAAGTTAGCTTTCATACAGCTTATCATAACACTTTAAGTCATTAAATCAGCAATACAAGTTCATAAAAGTCAAATCTCAAAGTTTCTCAAAAAGTCAAAAAGTTCAATCTCAGATTTTTGCCAAAATGGCATGAATTAAATTGATTTTTGTGTGTGGATTTAAGGTCTGAAATTTGTTGTGAGTAGACTCTATCAGCTGATCTTTTGAATTTCATGATTGGTTGATTTTTGTGAATTTTTCTTAATGACCAAAATGGCCTTGGAACTGACCTGCAGGGCAAAGTAGTTGCCCTGTCTCAGCAGACCTCAGCTCACCCGTCACCTTTGGTGGTGGATTGTGGCTAACCTAGTGGGTCCCACACCTCCAACTTGGCACCATTCAACCCCCTCCTACCCAGGATTAAGGGTTGACCATTTGTTTGACCTGTAGACCAGTGGACCCCACTTAGTTTGGCATCAAACGTCTGTCCCCAGACTGCCTCAGAACCAAATAAGCCAAGTGCTTATTTTGGTGTTGTAGCTTATTTAAACAGCTTATTTGTGTGCTACTTGTTTAAATTTGTTCATTGTACTTGTTTACATCTGTTTTCACCAGAGTGGACCCCACACAAGCTGATTTTGGCTTATTTCCACTTTTGGTCAAGAAAAGTCAACTATTAAGGTTTTAAGCACTTGAAGTGCTCATTTCCTTGACCACAGTCAAAGTCACTTCACAAAAGTTGTCTAAAAACTTGTAATAAGCAGTTTGGAAAAAGAAAATCTCAAATAAGCCCAACTTAATAGAAGTGATAGCTTTCATTTAAGCCATTTGGCTTATTCATCAGCTTATTAATAAGCAATTTCCATTTTTACAATTTTCCTAGGCTTCTTGTGTGTAAAAACAATTTCTGTAATTTTTTCAGATTTTTCTTTTATCATTTAGTACTTTTCTTAATTTAAAATAGTTTTTAGTAATTATTAAATAGTTAATAATTAATAATAATTAATTAGTAAATCAGAAAAATATAAATTAAATTTTAAAATTAGTTTTTAGTTGTTTTTAATTTTTCCAAATTTTATTTTCACTTTTCTAGAGTATTTTGATAATTAATTAGAATTTAGGTTATTTTAAATAATTAAAAAGTAATTAATAATTAGTAATAATTAATTAAATAGTCTTAAAAATATATTTTAATTTCTAAAATTAGTTTTATAGTATTTTAGATTTTTCTAAGTTTAATTTTTATTTTTCCAAGTTAATTTCATAATTATTTATAATTCAGGTTAAATTAGTTAATTAAAAGTAATTAGAAAATAGTATTTAATTAATAGTAATTATTAAATTAGTGTAAAAATTAGTTTTAAATTTCCAAAAATTTTCTCTCATCATTAGGTTTGTAAAAAGTAAATTTTCATACCAGTAGCCTTTCCAGATCACCGTATTCACATTTTTGTACGTTTGTCCACGTATTCGGCAAACGTACGGTTTTTAAGTTTTAGGTGATTTCTTCTCGATCTCAGTTCCCGTAACCATTCACATAGCTTTCCTAAGCTATTTTTGTTAATAATCTCCAAATAAGTCTCACAGCAAACCCTTTCTGTGAATAAACACCCAATCACAAAGCACGCTAAAGTTACATTTCACACCTCAACGGGATTTAACGACCCGGTGATACCTTATATTACCCGGAGTATTGATCTAGGCTATTTAACTTTGTTGACCATTCTTTGGTCAATATAAGTTTGTGGTTTAGCATCAATCAATTTTTGGCGCCGCTGCCGGGGAGGTGTGCGCGTTTCTGTAGCGTCTTTCGAGATTAGTGTTATCTCACCTCACTCACTGTACAAATACCATCACTTGTGAATATTTTCAAAATCAAAACACATAAAAAAAAGTCATTGACACTTTTCCTAAGTGTTAAAACACAAAAAAAGTAAAAAACCAACAAAAACATATCGTAACGTTTTCTGATTCGGTTTTCTTTTAAGGTGATTCTTAAAGAGAAACGATTCTGGATTACGGGACGATAACAAAAATATTGTCCAAAAAGTTTTTATCCCTAGTGCATGCGCACTCATTCTTCAAGGTCCACTAGCCCATTACGTGAGCTGGTCCGGAAACCTCGAAGACCTCGTAGACGTTCTGCACCAACAATCGGATCTAAGATCCGAGCTGTTCCACCTTCAGCTGTCATCATGGCGGCTGAACCCACTATGAATGAGCTTCTCCAAGCATCCGTCGAGGGTTACAGAGATGCTATCGTTGTTCCGGAAATCATGGCCGAAAATTTTGAGCTTAAAACAGGGTTGATAAACCTGGCCACCTCACGTCAATTCTACGGTTATGAGAGGGACGAACCTCAAGATCACATTCGATGGTTCAATAAAATCACATACACCATCAAATGCAAAGATGTCCCCTGTGAAGCAATCAAACTTCTTCTCTTCCCATTCTCCCTGGAGGGACAAGCCCGGATTTGGCTTGAAAAACAACCTCCACGATCTATTGAGACATGGGAAGATCTTGTGAAAAAGTTCGTAAATGAATTGTTTCCTCCTTCCAAAACCACGAGTCTCAAGAATGAGATCATGAAATTCACGCAGAAATTTGATGAATCCTTTAGTGAGGCATGGGATCGTTACAAGGAATTGCTCCGAAAATGCCCTCACCACGGTTTCTCCGATCTCATGCAACTTGATACTTTCTACAATGGTGTAAGCTAATCCGATCAAGACTCTCTAAATGCCTCCGCTGGAGGTAACTTCTTGAATCGCACCACAAAGGATGCTTTAGCGATCATTGAGAATAAATCTAAGGTCCGCATTCCCCGAAGCAAATCGGTTGTTTCCCAAAGGAATGTTGTTCCTTCTACCTCATCGCCCATGGCTCAGTCTAGCACCGATGCTAGACTTGACAAACTCACAGAAGCAATTCATGCATTGGTTATCACCAAAAGCCAGAAAATTTCTTCTCCTCATTCTTCTCCACAAGCTGAAGTCAAAAAGATAGAAGTTTGTGTCACTTGTGGTGGTCCACACTCATATTATAATTGCACTGCCACCGAAGGCAATCCATTCGAAGTAAATGCAATAGCCGGCAATTCCAACCAAGGAGGTAACCAATACCGTCCTCAAGTGGAACTAAATTACCGGGCTAGCAACCAGGGTGGACCACCCGGGTTTCCTCAAAATCCAAATAGGTTTAATCCTAATCCACCAAGGGGGCCTAATATGCAAAATCAAAATCCTGCCCCCGTCAATCAGTACCCACCCCAAAGGGGTAATCAAGGGTATTCAGCTCCAAGTTATCAAGAACCCCTCCCAAACGAACTCAATAACTACATCAAGGTTAATGAGACTAAAATGAGGGCGATGCAAAATCAAATCTCAAATTTGAAGAATGATTTCCAATCATCAATAGCCAAACAGGGTCAAGAGCTGAAGAGTGAGTTGATGGTAACAAACAACAAAATTGATCAATCTCAAAGCAAGATTGAAAATATGCTTGCCAGTCTTATGAATCATCTCACTCCACCCTCTACATCAGGAGGTCTCCCGGCTAATACAGTTGTTAACCCCAAGGGTAAACTCAAAGCTATTACTACACGTAGTGGTAAAGCTTATGAAGAGCCGCCAGTTCCTCCTATGCCTCCTCCTCTTTATTCCGAGGAAGTAGAAATTGAGCCTGAGGCAACCACGGACAAGGTGCAATCTACTAGCCCACGAAGTACCGCACACGTCCACCCTCAGGTTGTTCCAGAAATTGTACCAAAATCAGGACTTGTACCAAAACCGGGAGTTGTGTTTGAACCACCAACAACTCCTGGAGAGAACCCTAAATCCACACCTTCACTACCATACCCGTCACGACTTAATGAGCAAAAGCTCCGCGAAAAGGCTAGTCACCAAATGGATAAGTTTTATCAAATCTTTCAAGATTTGCATTTTAATGTTAGCCTTGCGGATGCTATCATCCTGATGCCCAGATTCGCATCGATGATCAAGAACTTGTTAAGCAACAAGGAAAAATTGTACGAAATGGCAAAGACTCCATTGAACGAAAACTGCTCAGCAGTTATCTTAAAGAAGCTTCCTAAGAAGCTTGGAGACCCTGGGAGATTTTTCATTCCATGTGTTTTCCCTGGGATGGTTGAATGCTTCGCCTTATCCGATCTTGGCGCTAGCGTCAACCTGATGCCTTACTCAGTGTGGGAGAAACTCTCTCTTCCTCAACTTACTCCTACGTGCATGACTCTCGAGCTTGCCGACCGTTCAATCTCTCGTCCTCTCGGCATTGCTGAAGACGTATTCGTGAAAGTAGGAAAGTTCCATTTCCCCACTGACTTCGTTGTTGTTAAGTTCGATGCTGACCCACGAGTTCCTCTCATTCTTGGGAGAGGATTCTTAAGGACGGGTCGCGTGTTAATTGATGTGCACGAAGAAGAAATAACTCTTCGTGTTGGTAATGAAGCTGTAACCTTTAACCTCGATCAAACTTCGAGGTACTCCTCTAATTATGACGCCGAAACGGTTAACCGAATTGATGTCATTGATGTTGCGTCTGAGGAGTACGCTCAGGAGGTTTTAGGTTTTGTCGATGATTCTCCGAGTAAAAACTTCACTCCATCTTCTCACCCCATTATTGCCAATTCTTCTCCTTCCCTCACTCCGTTTGAGGGAAGTGACTTCATCTTAGAAGAAATTGAGGCCTATCTCAACAGTGATTCGATTCCCGATGGAATCGATAACCAAGAGATTGACCTCGAGGGGGATATTCTCATGCTTGAAAAGTTATTAAACGAAGATCCCTCTCCTCTTCCTGTTCTACCACAAACACTTCATAAGGAGGAAGTCAAAAATGTTGAGAAAACTGATGACTTTCCCGCGGTTGAACTTAAGGAGTTGCCGCCTCATCTTGAATATGCATTTCTGGAGGGTGATGATAAATTGCCCGTCATAATTGCTAAAGACTTAAGTGTTGAGGAAAAGGCTGCTCTTATACAGGTTTTGAAGTCTCATAAACGAGCAATTTCTTGGCGTCTCTCCGACATCAAGGGCATCGACCCTGAGTTTTGTACTCACAAGATATTAATGGAGGATGACTTCAAACCTGCGGTCCAACATCAAAGAAGGGTGAATCCAAAAATTCACGAGGTTATCAAATAAGAGGTTTTAAAACTTCTTGATGCCGGATTGATTTACCCTATCTCGGACAGTCCTTGGGTCAGCCCAGTTCATTGTGTTCCTAAAAAGGGTGGCATTACTGTTGTCACAAACGAGGAAAATGAGTTAATTCCAACTCGTTTGGTTACGGGTTGGCGCGTCTGCATTGATTATCGTAAATTGAATGACGCCACCCGTAAGGATCATTTTCCTCTGCCCTTTATGGATCAGATGCTCGAGAGATTAGCGGGGAATGAGTACTATTGCTTCCTCGATGGTTTCTCGGGTTACTTTCAGATTCCCATTGACCCGCAAGACCAAGAAAAGACCACCTTTACGTGCCCCTATGGAACTTTCGCATATAAACGTATGCCATTTGGCTTATGTAATGCTCCGGGCACGTTTCAAAGATGTATGATGGCCATTTTTTCCGACATGATCGGGAAAAGTATGGAGGTCTTCATGGACGATTTTTCGGTCATTGGGAATTCGTTCCAATCATGTCTCTCCCATTTAGACAGCATGCTAAAACGTTGTGAAGACACAAAGTTATGTCTAAATTGGGAGAAGAGTCACTTTATGGTCAAAGAGGGCATTGTCCTCGGCCATAAAATTTCAAAAAATGGGATTGAGGTTGACCGTGCCAAAGTGGACGTCATTGCAAAATTGCCTCATCCCACGACTGTAAAAGGTGTTAGGAGCTTTTTGGGTCACGCCGGTTTTTACCGTAGGTTTATTCAAGATTTTTCTAAAATCGCCTGGCCTATGACCCATCTCCTCGAGAAGGATGCTCCTTTTATCTTCTCCCCTGAGTGCATCGAAGCCTTTGAAACATTAAAGAAAAGGCTTACCGAGGCACCGATTCTTGTTGCCCCAGATTGGGACTTGCCCTTCGAGCTCATGTGTGATGCTAGTGATTATGCGATAGGGGCAGTCTTGGGGCAACGCAAAACAAAACATTTTCAGCCTATACACTATGCCAGCAAGACTATGACCGAGGCTCAAAGTCATTACACCACCACTGAAAAAGAATTATTAGCTGTGGTGTATGCTTTTGAAAAATTCCGGCCATACTTGATTCTGACTAAAAGCATAGTGTATACGGATCATTCGGCTTTGAAGTATCTATTTGCAAAACAAGATGCAAAGCCGAGACTCCTCCGATGGGTTCTCCTCCTTCAGGAATTTGATATCATTATTCGTGATAAAAAAGGAGCTGAGAACCTAGCTGCTGATCATCTCTCCCGTCTTGAAAACCCTCACCAAAATGCTTTCGAGAAAAAGGAAATAAATGAAACATTTCCTCTTGAAACCCTCAATGTGGTTTCATTTCGTGGAGACTCGATTACCCCATGATTTGCCGAATTTGCAAACTATCTTGCGGGTAACTTCATTGTGAAAGGGATGTCGTCCCAACAAAAAAATAAATTTTTCAAAGATGTAAAACATTACTTTTGGGACGACCCCTACTTGTTCAAGATATGCGCGGATCAAGTCATCCGGCGGTGTGTGTATGGTCAGGAAGCCGCTGAAATTTTAAAGGCTTGCCATGCTGGTCTGTTGGGAATTACAATTAAGTTGATAAGACAAAACATGTGAAACATGAGGGACTTATGGAGACAAAGGAAGAAACTTGCAAAGAAAGAAAAAGATTACTGCATATCTTTTTATTATTCTAGAATATCCTTTGTAACCCTAGTATCTCTATTATATAAAGAGAATACAGGGAATAGGTTTCAACGTGTCTTCCACAATGTAATATACAAAAAACGTGTGAGTGTATGTCTAGGGCTGGAAACGCCTAGACTTGTGTGTACAGGTGTTTTATGGGAAACACCTAGGGTAGATTGATGTTAAGCCTCAACTATCTTAGATAGCTGTTAGTATGTAACCGTGCTACACTTGATCACGTAGCATTGGGGCTTTGATGTATGTTAGAGTAGAGATGATGACGAGAAACCTTGTTAGCAATAATAATGATATATTTGTTTTTCCGCTGCGTATCGTGTTCATTCATTATTATTGTGCAATCCCTAGATGAGGTCTAAACAACCTCGAGCTATAAACGATCTTATCAATTGGTATCAGAGCCATGGGGCTCGTGATCGTGGGATTAAACAAGGTTTGGTTTGTCGAAAATTGAAGAAAATTCGTAACTGGTTCGTATCTTCAAAACTCACTGTAGAGCAGTTTTCAAACGGCGATATCTCCTTCGTTAACTGTTGGATCGGGCTGAAATTTTTATTGGAGCTTCTCAACATATCAAGGAAGAGTTCCACCGGAGGGATCTTCTATCTGAGCTTCCAATAAAAAGATAAAAATTGTTGAAAACTGCTGCTGGGAAAGGTTATGGTTTCAAATTTTAGGGTTTTTAGTGGCACTAAAAAGTGTCACTAAAGGCTAAAAAGTGTCGTCTTTATACTTAAAAAAAAGGGAAAAGGATGACTACAAAAGAAACCCTAATTGGTGAGAGGAGTACGATTAATAGGGCTTCTGGATCTGCTATACATGGTTCTACTGGTACTTTCATTAGACTTGGTGAGCAGGTTTTAAAACCTGTGATGAACCCTAATGATGATGCTGGAACGAGTTATGATGAACCCTAACAATGCAAGAATGATGGTTAATAAGGTTGGTCGATTTTATGTTGAAGACAGTTACAAGAAAGATTATTGGAGAATGCTCAATAGTTCATATTACTGGTTTAATGTTTGATTAAGGTTCACAGATCTTAAAGTCTGATGCCTTAATAAAACCCTAACTTGTTTGTGATTTATTGGAGATGAATTAGGGTTTCTGTTTCTCATGTAATATGATGTTGATTTTGTGAGTTGATTATCTGTGGTCGTGAGTTGATTCTTAAGGATCAAAGACTGAGGTTCGTGGAGCTGAGAATAAGGTTACTGGTGGTGGTCCTATATGTTGAAGGGTCTGCTATCTAATTCAGTTTGTGGGACAACTAGTTGATGCTATGTTGCTTTATTCACGAGTTCTTTATTCCTACTGCTAGGTTTAAAGGTTACCACTGCTGCGTTATACGTTTCCACTGCAAGTTGACAGTTACCACTGCAAGCTTAATCATTACCACTGCTGTCAAGATTGTTACCACTGTGCGTTCCCACTGCTAGTTAAAAGTTACCACTGCTACGCTTTGTGGTTTCCACTACTAGTTATTTGTTTCCACTGCTGGTAATTATTTTTCCACTGCTTATACAAGTTACCACTGATGCCTTAATTGTTTCCGCTGCTGTTCATATTTCTTATGGGGCATGTGGTTGGTACTTATTCATGTTGCTATATTTCACGTGGAGACTTTGATTATTTCATTGGCAATCATGAGTTACAAGCAGTTAGGGGAAGTATATATTATTTTGGAACAGTTGGTTCCAACACACACACGGGGGAAGATACACACACAAGATGGAAATTTGGTTTTGGTTTATTGGTGCTTACAAAGATTCCAAAGGCTCGTTCTTATTTGATTTAATTGATTACGAAGAAAGGTTTTTATCATCTATTTGATGATGAAGTGGAGTTTCACAGGTTTGTGTTTTATTATACCTTTTTTCACTTGGAGGTAACTTGTTTGTTCGTTCAGGTGACTACGAATTGACAAAACACTTGAAGGAGTTACGTTATTGTGCTCAATGATTTTTTGTCAAGAGGTTGCGATCTCCCTATACGTGAAGTATACGTTCGAAGTCAATTTTAGTACAAGATATAAGGCACAAGTTTGGGTGGTTCTACTTCAGCATCAAGTTGGTTATACTTAGTTTTCTTCATCAGTAATCATTACATGGAGCCTACATTCAACAAATGGTTAACATATGGGTTTCAGGGGAAGCTTAATGTTTAAATGTTTAACCATTTATGTGCTACATCGAGGTGAAGGTTTTTGCTACTGCTAGTTGTTATTACTACTGATGGTTTTGATTTCTATTGTTTCAAGTACATCTATAGATGCGAAAAACTTAATGGTGGGCGACTTAGAAACATTGGAAAGATGGATTGGACGTGTAATATTGATTTGTGGCTGTGAAGATCAAGGTTGCATACATTTGTCCCCTATTTGATGATGACAAAAAGGGGAAGAAGATTTACAAGATTGCAGCTTGAAGATCCTTGATGATATGCATGGTTTGAGGGGAAGTCACATGTTTCATGACATACTAACTTCAGGGGAAGTTCATGCTTATTAGTTTTGTCATTATCAACTAGGGGAAGATTGTTGGGACTTACAATTAAGTTGATAAGACAAAATAGAGTAGAGATGATGACGAGAAACCTTGTTAGCAATAATAATGATATATTTGTTTATTCCGCTGCATATCGTGTTCATTCATTATTATTGTGCAATCCCTAGATGAGGTCTAAACAACCTCGAGCTATAAACGATCTTATCATGGTCCCACGGGGGGCCACCACAATCCCAACTACACCGCCAAAAAGGTGTTTGATTCCGGCTTTTATTGGCCCTCGATCTACAAGGATGCCCAAGATTTGGTCAAATCCTGTGACGCTTGTCAACGTCACGGGAATATATCACAAAAGAATGAAATGCCTCAGAATGCAATTCAAGTTTGTGAAATCTTTGATATCTGGGGCATCGACTTTATGGGGCCATTTCCATCCTCTCACGGAAACAAATACATACTCGTGGCAGTTGACTACTTGTCAAAATGGGTTGAAGCGAAAGCTTTACCCACAAATGATACCCGAGTAGTTGTGAAATTTTTAAAAGCTCTTTTTGCCCGATTCGGAACTCCACGTGCTATTATTAGTGATCGTGGTACGCACTTCTGTAATGACAAAATCGACAAAGTCATGCAAAAGTACGGTGTAACTCACCGTCTTTCTACTGCGTACCACCCTCAAACGAGTGGACAAGTCGAAGTTTCCAATCGGGGCATTAAAAGAATATTGGAAAGAACTGTAGGTGAGAATCGTGCATCGTGGTCGGACAAGTTAGATGATGCACTTTGGGCTTTCCGTACGGCTTACAAAACACCCATTGGGTGTACGCCTTATAAACTTGTGTACGGGAAAGCGTGCCATCTTCCGATCGAGCTTGAGCATAAAGCCTATTGGGCCCTCAAGCATGCCAATTTTGACCTCAGAACGGCGGGTGATCATAGAAAAGTTCAACTAAATGAATTAAACGAACTTCGTGATCAAGCTTACGAGAACTATTTGATCTATAAAGAAAAGATAAAGAAGATTCATGACTCAAAAATCAAAAACCGCGTTTTTAACGTTGGTGATCGAGTCCTTCTTTTCAACTCTAGACTCAAGATCTTCTCGGGAAAGCTCAAAACCCGATGGACTGGTCCATTCACTATCGCTAAGGTTTATCCTTATGGCACCGTCGAATTATCTCAAAGTGACGGTCCAAATTTCAAAGTGAATGGACATCGTTTAAAGCACTACTTTGGAGAGGACGTACCATCCATGGTCGTCCCGGATCTCCAAACTTTCCCCAAGGACAATTGAATTCGGGGATCGAGTCAAGCTAGCGACTCGATGAACAAAAATTAGCAACAATACGAGTTTTCACCCGTATCTCTGATTCTTTCTATTTTCTACCACCTAGTTTGGGGGAATGGCCAACCCCCCGCTGTTTGAAAAAATGTATATAAAGTTAAAAAAAAAAAAAAAAAAAAAAAAAAAAAAAAAAAGTTGTATATATATAGAAATAAAGTGAAAATTGGTATTTTCGCAGTTAGATTCGAATCTTGGCTTTTTACGTTCAAAGAGTCGGCATAATAGCCGGGACTTTTAATATTGAGGACAATATTCATTTCTAAGTGTGGGGGGGTAATTCTAACGAATTTTATCAAAATATCTTCTAATACCCCCGTTTTTGGCCAAAATTTTCAAAAACTTTTCACTTTATTTCAAAATTTTTGTGGTAATCAGTCCGCCAGGTCTAACCGACAAAGGGATTGGCTAATCTAGGAGCAAACGGCTCTTGGTAAAAATAAATCAAATCCGTTGGCGGCTTGCAATTTGCCCAAAATTGTATGGTTCCTCAGCTCCCCATATCCCATAAAGTGAATGAGTTGGCTAGCCCGCAAGATTATGACTTGTGGAAAAGGCAGTGGAAAATCCATAATTGGTATTCAGCTCACCAAGATGTTGACTAGGTCCATCAAGATGCTGGCTAGTCCAGGAGCAAACGGCTCTTGGTAAAGACTAAACAAATCCGTTGAAAGCTGGTGGTTTGCTCAAAATCACACGGTTATCAGGTGTGCCACAGTTCTTACACCTGGCTACTCCAGAAGTGATTGCTTTTGGTAAAGAGTTTAAAATCCATCAAGTTTTCTAAAAAGATTGCTAGGGACTAGCAATAGTTTAGTGTGGGGGATTGATGAGTGCTCAAACACTCATCGTTTTTGATATATTTAAACTGCCAAAACGCACAAAAACGATAAAAAAGATATCAAAATACTTAAATTATCTCAGGGATTGTGTTTTATGTGTTTTAAATGCAAAATGTGCAAAAACAAAGGAAAAACGTATAAAGTTTGCAATATTGGCAGTTTCAGTCCCCCAAGTTTCAAAACTTGTCAATTTTAGTCCCTATGTATTTATTTTGAAAGGAAAAGTCTACCCAAGGTTTTAAAAGTCAAAAAATCAAAATATTACACTTGGGTAACAAGTTTTCCAAAATTACAAGTTTAGTCCCTGAAAATCCAAAAATGGCAAAATAAGTCCCTGGGGAATTTTGAAAATCCAAAAATGGCAAAATTGGTTCTTGGTTTGTTTGAAAATTACAAATTTGGTCCTTGGTATGAATTGGGAAAAGCCACACTTTCAGTCCCTCATCTTTGGGAAATTTGCAAAATTGGTCCTTGTAACTAACAAACCCAACCGGACCCTTTTTATTCCCAAAACCCAATCCAATCCCACCCCTGGTCCATGAACCCCAAGCCCACACAACCCGGCCTAATCCTAAACTAATAACACACCGGGGTCAAACAGTCAACCAAGGTCAAACGACCTTGACCGTCTTCTTCCCCCAACAAGGAAGCGCAAAACCAGGGAAACCTTTCCCCCCCTCCTCACCTTTTTCACCCACTAGCCCCCCACAATTAATACCCACACCAACTTAACCCACCACAATAAATTACCTCACCAAACTCCCACCAGTACCACTCACTTTGCCCCGTAACCATTTTGGCGCTAAAATGGTAATCAATAGCTCAGATCGATTTCAAAGCAATTGAACGCATGGGATTTGGTCAATAGGTCAACAAGAGCCATGTGGGACATCCAGAATTCAAATTAGAGCCATGTGGGAAGTCCTAGGGTTTATTTTTTTGCCTCGTTATATATTGTAGCTCATTTTGGAGCATTGTAGTTAGGGGTGGAAACGAGCCGAGCCGCTCGTGAAAAGCTTGGGATCGGATCGGTAAAAAGCTCGAACGAGCCGAGCCTAAACGAGCTCGAGCCCGAGCTCGAGCCTAAATTGAAGCTCATTTAATAATCGAGCCCGAGCCCGAGCTTTATTTATAAAGCTCGAATAGGCTCGCGAGCCTAAACGAGCTTTAGTATATTTCATGGATTTATACATATAAAATACGTATGTCTATGTATTCATTGTATTGTGGTTAATGGTTACACACAACTTAAAGTCCATTAAGGAACCCAAACTTCGGTAACCCAATCCAATTAACACAACCTAACCTAATTTTCCTCATTCAAATCCACGCCTCATTTCTTATCCTTGCAGCCACAACACCCTATCTTCTATATCCTAAGTTCATATAACTCTCTTCAAGAGATAACATCCATCTCAGTCAACAAAAAATCGTCCCATGTTCTAACACACCAAACGCATCCCATAATTCTTTCAGTTACGAGATCTAAACAAAAAAACTCTCCTTTCCTTTTCTGTAAATCTCGAATCAAAAATGCAACCTTATGAATATTTATGTTAACTTTTCGGTTTCAAGATCTCACAAAAAAGTAGAGATGGGAATAGGATATATTGATGAGGTTTACTGTTTGGTTATTGTAGACGATGGTATGTTCGTGGATGGGTATAGATTAGTGAGTTATGTTTGATTGTTCGAAACCTGTTAGCACATTCATCTTTCTTTTCATTTTTTTTTCTTTTGGATCCGAGGTTAATGGACTTGGGTTTAGTTTATTGTCACAGTGTTGATGTTGTACCGAGCTCGAGCGTTATATATAAGGGTATCATAAACGAGTCGAGCCCGAGCCGAGCTCGAGCTTTTTATATCATAAAACGAGCCGAGCTCGAGCTCAAATCTTAAGGCTCGAACCGAGCCGAGCTCGAGCTCGAGCTTTCTAAAATATAAACGAGCCGAGCTCGAGCTCTGGCGGGCTCGGGCTCGGCTCGGCTCGTTTCCACCCCTAATTGTAGTGTGTAATATTTTAGTTTTTATGTTTTTCAGTTTATTTTTAATGTATTGTAACCCTTTTTTATCAATGAAAGTCTGTTTCAAAGTTTAATTCTCATTTTCACTTTTCAAGTTCATTTCAAATTCTCAAGTTCTAATTAAGGCTTCTAATGTTAGTACAAGTAATTCATAAGCTTATGTAAACTCAGAAACAAGGTTTTATAAGCTTTATAAGCTTGTGTGAACATCCTTAACTCAGTTTTCAATAATTACTAAAAAATTAAGAAAAATAAAAAAAAAATGGTGATCATTGACTGAATGAGCTTGGAGCACAGTTTATTAAGGATGGCTGTGGGTTAGGAACCTCATGGGAGGGCATTAGGATTGGTTCATTTGATCTTTGTTACTTGGCAGCTTGGCTTGGAAGGCTTATGTAAGCCTTACTCTTAATTTTTACTCTCTCAAGTAGTTTATTCAGTTGTTATTGTCTAAAATACCTAGTTATTGCTTATTATAATAGTTGTACTCAGTAGATTGCATTGTGGTGTCTTGTTAACTTAGTTTGATTCAGATTCAATTTTATAAGGAGTGTTTGGTTGTAATTTGTTTATGCTATTCTACTTGTTCATTTGTGCAAGTCTGTGTTTCAACAAGTTGTTTGGGTGGATATAGGGTCAGGGAAACAACTTACTTGGTTACTAGTACTCAATAAAGTCAAAATCACTAAGAAGTGATCACCACAGTTAAATGTGGTGAGTTTTCAAGTCCAAACCATCAAACCTTTTCATAAGTTGGAGTTTTTACTTAAGTTAGCTTTCATACAGCTTATCATAACACTTTAAGTCATTAAATCAGCAATACAAGTTCATAAAAGTCAAATCTCAAAGTTTCTCAAAAAGTCAAAAAGTTCAATCTCAGATTTTTGCCAAAATGGCATGAATTAAATTGATTTTTGTGTGTGGATTTAAGGTCTGAAATTTGTTGTGAGTAGACTCTATCAGCTGATCTTTTGAATTTCATGATTGGTTGATTTTTGTGAATTTTTCTTAATGACCAAAATGGCCTTGGAACTGACCTGCAGGGCAAAGTAGTTGCCCTGTCTCAGCAGACCTCAGCTCACCCGTCACCTTTGGTGGTGGATTGTGGCTAACCTAGTGGGTCCCACACCTCCAACTTGGCACCATTCAACCCCCTCCTACCCAGGATTAAGGGTTGACCATTTGTTTGACCTGTAGACCAGTGGACCCCACTTAGTTTGGCATCAAACGTCTGTCCCCAGACTGCCTCAGAACCAAATAAGCCAAGTGCTTATTTTGGTGTTGTAGCTTATTTAAACAGCTTATTTGTGTGCTACTTGTTTAAATTTGTTCATTGTACTTGTTTACATCTGTTTTCACCAGAGTGGACCCCACACAAGCTGATTTTGGCTTATTTCCACTTTTGGTCAAGAAAAGTCAACTATTAAGGTTTTAAGCACTTGAAGTGCTCATTTCCTTGACCACAGTCAAAGTCACTTCACAAAAGTTGTCTAAAAACTTGTAATAAGCAGTTTGGAAAAAGAAAATCTCAAATAAGCCCAACTTAATAGAAGTGATAGCTTTCATTTAAGCCATTTGGCTTATTCATCAGCTTATTAATAAGCAATTTCCATTTTTACAATTTTCCTAGGCTTCTTGTGTGTAAAAACAATTTCTGTAATTTTTTCAGATTTTTCTTTTATCATTTAGTACTTTTCTTAATTTAAAATAGTTTTTAGTAATTATTAAATAGTTAATAATTAATAATAATTAATTAGTAAATCAGAAAAATATAAATTAAATTTTAAAATTAGTTTTTAGTTGTTTTTAATTTTTCCAAATTTTATTTTCACTTTTCTAGAGTATTTTGATAATTAATTAGAATTTAGGTTATTTTAAATAATTAAAAAGTAATTAATAATTAGTAATAATTAATTAAATAGTCTTAAAAATATATTTTAATTTCTAAAATTAGTTTTATAGTATTTTAGATTTTTCTAAGTTTAATTTTTATTTTTCCAAGTTAATTTCATAATTATTTATAATTCAGGTTAAATTAGTTAATTAAAAGTAATTAGAAAATAGTATTTAATTAATAGTAATTATTAAATTAGTGTAAAAATTAGTTTTAAATTTCCAAAAATTTTCTCTCATCATTAGGTTTGTAAAAAGTAAATTTTCATACCAGTAGCCTTTCCAGATCACCGTATTCACATTTTTGTACGTTTGTCCACGTATTCGGCAAACGTACGGTTTTTAAGTTTTAGGTGATTTCTTCTCGATCTCAGTTCCCGTAACCATTCACATAGCTTTCCTAAGCTATTTTTGTTAATAATCTCCAAATAAGTCTCACAGCAAACCCTTTCTGTGAATAAACACCCAATCACAAAGCACGCTAAAGTTACATTTCACACCTCAACGGGATTTAACGACCCGGTGATACCTTATATTACCCGGAGTATTGATCTAGGCTATTTAACTTTGTTGACCATTCTTTGGTCAATATAAGTTTGTGGTTTAGCATCAATCAATTTTTGGCGCCGCTGCCGGGGAGGTGTGCGCGTTTCTGTAGCGTCTTTCGAGATTAGTGTTATCTCACCTCACTCACTGTACAAATACCATCACTTGTGAATATTTTCAAAATCAAAACACATAAAAAAAAGTCATTGACACTTTTCCTAAGTGTTAAAACACAAAAAAAGTAAAAAACCAACAAAAACATATCGTAACGTTTTCTGATTCGGTTTTCTTTTAAGGTGATTCTTAAAGCGAAACGATTCTGGATTACGGGACGATAACAAAAATATTGTCCAAAAAGTTTTTATCCCTAGTGCATGCGCACTCATTCTTCAAGGTCCACTAGCCCATTACGTGAGCTGGTCCGGAAACCTCGAAGACCTCGTAGACGTTCTGCACCAACAATCGGATCTAAGATCCGAGCTGTTCCACCTTCAGCTGTCATCATGGCGGCTGAACCCACTATGAATGAGCTTCTCCAAGCATCCGTCGAGGGTTACAGAGATGCTATCGTTGTTCCGGAAATCATGGCCGAAAATTTTGAGCTTAAAACAGGGTTGATAAACCTGGCCACCTCACGTCAATTCTACGGTTATGAGAGGGACGAACCTCAAGATCACATTCGATGGTTCAATAAAATCACATACACCATCAAATGCAAAGATGTCCCCTGTGAAGCAATCAAACTTCTTCTCTTCCCATTCTCCCTGGAGGGACAAGCCCGGATTTGGCTTGAAAAACAACCTCCACGATCTATTGAGACATGGGAAGATCTTGTGAAAAAGTTCGTAAATGAATTGTTTCCTCCTTCCAAAACCACGAGTCTCAAGAATGAGATCATGAAATTCACGCAGAAATTTGATGAATCCTTTAGTGAGGCATGGGATCGTTACAAGGAATTGCTCCGAAAATGCCCTCACCACGGTTTCTCCGATCTCATGCAACTTGATACTTTCTACAATGGTGTAAGCTAATCCGATCAAGACTCTCTAAATGCCTCCGCTGGAGGTAACTTCTTGAATCGCACCACAAAGGATGCTTTAGCGATCATTGAGAATAAATCTAAGGTCCGCATTCCCCGAAGCAAATCGGTTGTTTCCCAAAGGAATGTTGTTCCTTCTACCTCATCGCCCATGGCTCAGTCTAGCACCGATGCTAGACTTGACAAACTCACAGAAGCAATTCATGCATTGGTTATCACCAAAAGCCAGAAAATTTCTTCTCCTCATTCTTCTCCACAAGCTGAAGTCAAAAAGATAGAAGTTTGTGTCACTTGTGGTGGTCCACACTCATATTATAATTGCACTGCCACCGAAGGCAATCCATTCGAAGTAAATGCAATAGCCGGCAATTCCAACCAAGGAGGTAACCAATACCGTCCTCAAGTGGAACTAAATTACCGGGCTAGCAACCAGGGTGGACCACCCGGGTTTCCTCAAAATCCAAATAGGTTTAATCCTAATCCACCAAGGGGGCCTAATATGCAAAATCAAAATCCTGCCCCCGTCAATCAGTACCCACCCCAAAGGGGTAATCAAGGGTATTCAGCTCCAAGTTATCAAGAACCCCTCCCAAACGAACTCAATAACTACATCAAGGTTAATGAGACTAAAATGAGGGCGATGCAAAATCAAATCTCAAATTTGAAGAATGATTTCCAATCATCAATAGCCAAACAGGGTCAAGAGCTGAAGAGTGAGTTGATGGTAACAAACAACAAAATTGATCAATCTCAAAGCAAGATTGAAAATATGCTTGCCAGTCTTATGAATCATCTCACTCCACCCTCTACATCAGGAGGTCTCCCGGCTAATACAGTTGTTAACCCCAAGGGTAAACTCAAAGCTATTACTACACGTAGTGGTAAAGCTTATGAAGAGCCGCCAGTTCCTCCTATGCCTCCTCCTCTTTATTCCGAGGAAGTAGAAATTGAGCCTGAGGCAACCACGGACAAGGTGCAATCTACTAGCCCACGAAGTACCGCACACGTCCACCCTCAGGTTGTTCCAGAAATTGTACCAAAATCAGGACTTGTACCAAAACCGGGAGTTGTGTTTGAACCACCAACAACTCCTGGAGAGAACCCTAAATCCACACCTTCACTACCATACCCGTCACGACTTAATGAGCAAAAGCTCCGCGAAAAGGCTAGTCACCAAATGGATAAGTTTTATCAAATCTTTCAAGATTTGCATTTTAATGTTAGCCTTGCGGATGCTATCATCCTGATGCCCAGATTCGCATCGATGATCAAGAACTTGTTAAGCAACAAGGAAAAATTGTACGAAATGGCAAAGACTCCATTGAACGAAAACTGCTCAGCAGTTATCTTAAAGAAGCTTCCTAAGAAGCTTGGAGACCCTGGGAGATTTTTCATTCCATGTGTTTTCCCTGGGATGGTTGAATGCTTCGCCTTATCCGATCTTGGCGCTAGCGTCAACCTGATGCCTTACTCAGTGTGGGAGAAACTCTCTCTTCCTCAACTTACTCCTACGTGCATGACTCTCGAGCTTGCCGACCGTTCAATCTCTCGTCCTCTCGGCATTGCTGAAGACGTATTCGTGAAAGTAGGAAAGTTCCATTTCCCCACTGACTTCGTTGTTGTTAAGTTCGATGCTGACCCACGAGTTCCTCTCATTCTTGGGAGAGGATTCTTAAGGACGGGTCGCGTGTTAATTGATGTGCACGAAGAAGAAATAACTCTTCGTGTTGGTAATGAAGCTGTAACCTTTAACCTCGATCAAACTTCGAGGTACTCCTCTAATTATGACGCCGAAACGGTTAACCGAATTGATGTCATTGATGTTGCGTCTGAGGAGTACGCTCAGGAGGTTTTAGGTTTTGTCGATGATTCTCCGAGTAAAAACTTCACTCCATCTTCTCACCCCATTATTGCCAATTCTTCTCCTTCCCTCACTCCGTTTGAGGGAAGTGACTTCATCTTAGAAGAAATTGAGGCCTATCTCAACAGTGATTCGATTCCCGATGGAATCGATAACCAAGAGATTGACCTCGAGGGGGATATTCTCATGCTTGAAAAGTTATTAAACGAAGATCCCTCTCCTCTTCCTGTTCTACCACAAACACTTCATAAGGAGGAAGTCAAAAATGTTGAGAAAACTGATGACTTTCCCGCGGTTGAACTTAAGGAGTTGCCGCCTCATCTTGAATATGCATTTCTGGAGGGTGATGATAAATTGCCCGTCATAATTGCTAAAGACTTAAGTGTTGAGGAAAAGGCTGCTCTTATACAGGTTTTGAAGTCTCATAAACGAGCAATTTCTTGGCGTCTCTCCGACATCAAGGGCATCGACCCTGAGTTTTGTACTCACAAGATATTAATGGAGGATGACTTCAAACCTGCGGTCCAACATCAAAGAAGGGTGAATCCAAAAATTCACGAGGTTATCAAATAAGAGGTTTTAAAACTTCTTGATGCCGGATTGATTTACCCTATCTCGGACAGTCCTTGGGTCAGCCCAGTTCATTGTGTTCCTAAAAAGGGTGGCATTACTGTTGTCACAAACGAGGAAAATGAGTTAATTCCAACTCGTTTGGTTACGGGTTGGCGCGTCTGCATTGATTATCGTAAATTGAATGACGCCACCCGTAAGGATCATTTTCCTCTGCCCTTTATGGATCAGATGCTCGAGAGATTAGCGGGGAATGAGTACTATTGCTTCCTCGATGGTTTCTCGGGTTACTTTCAGATTCCCATTGACCCGCAAGACCAAGAAAAGACCACCTTTACGTGCCCCTATGGAACTTTCGCATATAAACGTATGCCATTTGGCTTATGTAATGCTCCGGGCACGTTTCAAAGATGTATGATGGCCATTTTTTCCGACATGATCGGGAAAAGTATGGAGGTCTTCATGGACGATTTTTCGGTCATTGGGAATTCGTTCCAATCATGTCTCTCCCATTTAGACAGCATGCTAAAACGTTGTGAAGACACAAAGTTATGTCTAAATTGGGAGAAGAGTCACTTTATGGTCAAAGAGGGCATTGTCCTCGGCCATAAAATTTCAAAAAATGGGATTGAGGTTGACCGTGCCAAAGTGGACGTCATTGCAAAATTGCCTCATCCCACGACTGTAAAAGGTGTTAGGAGCTTTTTGGGTCACGCCGGTTTTTACCGTAGGTTTATTCAAGATTTTTCTAAAATCGCCTGGCCTATGACCCATCTCCTCGAGAAGGATGCTCCTTTTATCTTCTCCCCTGAGTGCATCGAAGCCTTTGAAACATTAAAGAAAAGGCTTACCGAGGCACCGATTCTTGTTGCCCCAGATTGGGACTTGCCCTTCGAGCTCATGTGTGATGCTAGTGATTATGCGATAGGGGCAGTCTTGGGGCAACGCAAAACAAAACATTTTCAGCCTATACACTATGCCAGCAAGACTATGACCGAGGCTCAAAGTCATTACACCACCACTGAAAAAGAATTATTAGCTGTGGTGTATGCTTTTGAAAAATTCCGGCCATACTTGATTCTGACTAAAAGCATAGTGTATACGGATCATTCGGCTTTGAAGTATCTATTTGCAAAACAAGATGCAAAGCCGAGACTCCTCCGATGGGTTCTCCTCCTTCAGGAATTTGATATCATTATTCGTGATAAAAAAGGAGCTGAGAACCTAGCTGCTGATCATCTCTCCCGTCTTGAAAACCCTCACCAAAATGCTTTCGAGAAAAAGGAAATAAATGAAACATTTCCTCTTGAAACCCTCAATGTGGTTTCATTTCGTGGAGACTCGATTACCCCATGATTTGCCGAATTTGCAAACTATCTTGCGGGTAACTTCATTGTGAAAGGGATGTCGTCCCAACAAAAAAATAAATTTTTCAAAGATGTAAAACATTACTTTTGGGACGACCCCTACTTGTTCAAGATATGCGCGGATCAAGTCATCCGGCGGTGTGTGTATGGTCAGGAAGCCGCTGAAATTTTAAAGGCTTGCCATGCTGGTCTGTTGGGAATTACAATTAAGTTGATAAGACAAAACATGTGAAACATGAGGGACTTATGGAGACAAAGGAAGAAACTTGCAAAGAAAGAAAAAGATTACTGCATATCTTTTTATTATTCTAGAATATCCTTTGTAACCCTAGTATCTCTATTATATAAAGAGAATACAGGGAATAGGTTTCAACGTGTCTTCCACAATGTAATATACAAAAAACGTGTGAGTGTATGTCTAGGGCTGGAAACGCCTAGACTTGTGTGTACAGGTGTTTTATGGGAAACACCTAGGGTAGATTGATGTTAAGCCTCAACTATCTTAGATAGCTGTTAGTATGTAACCGTGCTACACTTGATCACGTAGCATTGGGGCTTTGATGTATGTTAGAGTAGAGATGATGACGAGAAACCTTGTTAGCAATAATAATGATATATTTGTTTTTCCGCTGCGTATCGTGTTCATTCATTATTATTGTGCAATCCCTAGATGAGGTCTAAACAACCTCGAGCTATAAACGATCTTATCAATTGGTATCAGAGCCATGGGGCTCGTGATCGTGGGATTAAACAAGGTTTGGTTTGTCGAAAATTGAAGAAAATTCGTAACTGGTTCGTATCTTCAAAACTCACTGTAGAGCAGTTTTCAAACGGCGATATCTCCTTCGTTAACTGTTGGATCGGGCTGAAATTTTTATTGGAGCTTCTCAACATATCAAGGAAGAGTTCCACCGGAGGGATCTTCTATCTGAGCTTCCAATAAAAAGATAAAAATTGTTGAAAACTGCTGCTGGGAAAGGTTATGGTTTCAAATTTTAGGGTTTTTAGTGGCACTAAAAAGTGTCACTAAAGGCTAAAAAGTGTCGTCTTTATACTTAAAAAAAAGGGAAAAGGATGACTACAAAAGAAACCCTAATTGGTGAGAGGAGTACGATTAATAGGGCTTCTGGATCTGCTATACATGGTTCTACTGGTACTTTCATTAGACTTGGTGAGCAGGTTTTAAAACCTGTGATGAACCCTAATGATGATGCTGGAACGAGTTATGATGAACCCTAACAATGCAAGAATGATGGTTAATAAGGTTGGTCGATTTTATGTTGAAGACAGTTACAAGAAAGATTATTGGAGAATGCTCAATAGTTCATATTACTGGTTTAATGTTTGATTAAGGTTCACAGATCTTAAAGTCTGATGCCTTAATAAAACCCTAACTTGTTTGTGATTTATTGGAGATGAATTAGGGTTTCTGTTTCTCATGTAATATGATGTTGATTTTGTGAGTTGATTATCTGTGGTCGTGAGTTGATTCTTAAGGATCAAAGACTGAGGTTCGTGGAGCTGAGAATAAGGTTACTGGTGGTGGTCCTATATGTTGAAGGGTCTGCTATCTAATTCAGTTTGTGGGACAACTAGTTGATGCTATGTTGCTTTATTCACGAGTTCTTTATTCCTACTGCTAGGTTTAAAGGTTACCACTGCTGCGTTATACGTTTCCACTGCAAGTTGACAGTTACCACTGCAAGCTTAATCATTACCACTGCTGTCAAGATTGTTACCACTGTGCGTTCCCACTGCTAGTTAAAAGTTACCACTGCTACGCTTTGTGGTTTCCACTACTAGTTATTTGTTTCCACTGCTGGTAATTATTTTTCCACTGCTTATACAAGTTACCACTGATGCCTTAATTGTTTCCGCTGCTGTTCATATTTCTTATGGGGCATGTGGTTGGTACTTATTCATGTTGCTATATTTCACGTGGAGACTTTGATTATTTCATTGGCAATCATGAGTTACAAGCAGTTAGGGGAAGTATATATTATTTTGGAACAGTTGGTTCCAACACACACACGGGGGAAGATACACACACAAGATGGAAATTTGGTTTTGGTTTATTGGTGCTTACAAAGATTCCAAAGGCTCGTTCTTATTTGATTTAATTGATTACGAAGAAAGGTTTTTATCATCTATTTGATGATGAAGTGGAGTTTCACAGGTTTGTGTTTTATTATACCTTTTTTCACTTGGAGGTAACTTGTTTGTTCGTTCAGGTGACTACGAATTGACAAAACACTTGAAGGAGTTACGTTATTGTGCTCAATGATTTTTTGTCAAGAGGTTGCGATCTCCCTATACGTGAAGTATACGTTCGAAGTCAATTTTAGTACAAGATATAAGGCACAAGTTTGGGTGGTTCTACTTCAGCATCAAGTTGGTTATACTTAGTTTTCTTCATCAGTAATCATTACATGGAGCCTACATTCAACAAATGGTTAACATATGGGTTTCAGGGGAAGCTTAATGTTTAAATGTTTAACCATTTATGTGCTACATCGAGGTGAAGGTTTTTGCTACTGCTAGTTGTTATTACTACTGATGGTTTTGATTTCTATTGTTTCAAGTACATCTATAGATGCGAAAAACTTAATGGTGGGCGACTTAGAAACATTGGAAAGATGGATTGGACGTGTAATATTGATTTGTGGCTGTGAAGATCAAGGTTGCATACATTTGTCCCCTATTTGATGATGACAAAAAGGGGAAGAAGATTTACAAGATTGCAGCTTGAAGATCCTTGATGATATGCATGGTTTGAGGGGAAGTCACATGTTTCATGACATACTAACTTCAGGGGAAGTTCATGCTTATTAGTTTTGTCATTATCAACTAGGGGAAGATTGTTGGGACTTACAATTAAGTTGATAAGACAAAATAGAGTAGAGATGATGACGAGAAACCTTGTTAGCAATAATAATGATATATTTGTTTATTCCGCTGCATATCGTGTTCATTCATTATTATTGTGCAATCCCTAGATGAGGTCTAAACAACCTCGAGCTATAAACGATCTTATCATGGTCCCACGGGGGGCCACCACAATCCCAACTACACCGCCAAAAAGGTGTTTGATTCCGGCTTTTATTGGCCCTCGATCTACAAGGATGCCCAAGATTTGGTCAAATCCTGTGACGCTTGTCAACGTCACGGGAATATATCACAAAAGAATGAAATGCCTCAGAATGCAATTCAAGTTTGTGAAATCTTTGATATCTGGGGCATCGACTTTATGGGGCCATTTCCATCCTCTCACGGAAACAAATACATACTCGTGGCAGTTGACTACTTGTCAAAATGGGTTGAAGCGAAAGCTTTACCCACAAATGATACCCGAGTAGTTGTGAAATTTTTAAAAGCTCTTTTTGCCCGATTCGGAACTCCACGTGCTATTATTAGTGATCGTGGTACGCACTTCTGTAATGACAAAATCGACAAAGTCATGCAAAAGTACGGTGTAACTCACCGTCTTTCTACTGCGTACCACCCTCAAACGAGTGGACAAGTCGAAGTTTCCAATCGGGGCATTAAAAGAATATTGGAAAGAACTGTAGGTGAGAATCGTGCATCGTGGTCGGACAAGTTAGATGATGCACTTTGGGCTTTCCGTACGGCTTACAAAACACCCATTGGGTGTACGCCTTATAAACTTGTGTACGGGAAAGCGTGCCATCTTCCGATCGAGCTTGAGCATAAAGCCTATTGGGCCCTCAAGCATGCCAATTTTGACCTCAGAACGGCGGGTGATCATAGAAAAGTTCAACTAAATGAATTAAACGAACTTCGTGATCAAGCTTACGAGAACTATTTGATCTATAAAGAAAAGATAAAGAAGATTCATGACTCAAAAATCAAAAACCGCGTTTTTAACGTTGGTGATCGAGTCCTTCTTTTCAACTCTAGACTCAAGATCTTCTCGGGAAAGCTCAAAACCCGATGGACTGGTCCATTCACTATCGCTAAGGTTTATCCTTATGGCACCGTCGAATTATCTCAAAGTGACGGTCCAAATTTCAAAGTGAATGGACATCGTTTAAAGCACTACTTTGGAGAGGACGTACCATCCATGGTCGTCCCGGATCTCCAAACTTTCCCCAAGGACAATTGAATTCGGGGATCGAGTCAAGCTAGCGACTCGATGAACAAAAATTAGCAACAATACGAGTTTTCACCCGTATCTCTGATTCTTTCTATTTTCTACCACCTAGTTTGGGGGAATGGCCAACCCCCCGCTGTTTGAAAAAATGTATATAAAGTTAAAAAAAAAAAAAAAAAAAAAAAAAAAAAAAAAGTTGTATATATATAGAAATAAAGTGAAAATTGGTATTTTCGCAGTTAGATTCGAATCTTGGCTTTTTACGTTCAAAGAGTCGGCATAATAGCCGGGACTTTTAATATTGAGGACAATATTCATTTCTAAGTGTGGGGGGGGGGTAATTCTAACGAATTTTATCAAAATATCTTCTAATACCCCCGTTTTTGGCCAAAATTTTCAAAAACTTTTCACTTTATTTCAAAATTTTTGTGGTAATCAGTCCGCCAGGTCTAACCGACAAAGGGATTGGCTAATCTAGGAGCAAACGGCTCTTGGTAAAAATAAATCAAATCCGTTGGCGGCTTGCAATTTGCCCAAAATTGTATGGTTCCTCAGCTCCCCATATCCCATAAAGTGAATGAGTTGGCTAGCCCGCAAGATTATGACTTGTGGAAAAGGCAGTGGAAAATCCATAATTGGTATTCAGCTCACCAAGATGTTGACTAGGTCCATCAAGATGCTGGCTAGTCCAGGAGCAAACGGCTCTTGGTAAAGACTAAACAAATCCGTTGAAAGCTGGTGGTTTGCTCAAAATCACACGGTTATCAGGTGTGCCACAGTTCTTACACCTGGCTACTCCAGAAGTGATTGCTTTTGGTAAAGAGTTTAAAATCCATCAAGTTTTCTAAAAAGATTGCTAGGGACTAGCAATAGTTTAGTGTGGGGGATTGATGAGTGCTCAAACACTCATCGTTTTTGATATATTTAAACTGCCAAAACGCACAAAAACGATAAAAAAGATATCAAAATACTTAAATTATCTCAGGGATTGTGTTTTATGTGTTTTAAATGCAAAATGTGCAAAAACAAAGGAAAAACGTATAAAGTTTGCAATATTGGCAGTTTCAGTCCCCCAAGTTTCAAAACTTGTCAATTTTAGTCCCTATGTATTTATTTTGAAAGGAAAAGTCTACCCAAGGTTTTAAAAGTCAAAAAATCAAAATATTACACTTGGGTAACAAGTTTTCCAAAATTACAAGTTTAGTCCCTGAAAATCCAAAAATGGCAAAATAAGTCCCTGGGGAATTTTGAAAATCCAAAAATGGCAAAATTGGTTCTTGGTTTGTTTGAAAATTACAAATTTGGTCCTTGGTATGAATTGGGAAAAGCCACACTTTCAGTCCCTCATCTTTGGGAAATTTGCAAAATTGGTCCTTGTAACTAACAAACCCAACCGGACCCTTTTTATTCCCAAAACCCAATCCAATCCCACCCCTGGTCCATGAACCCCAAGCCCACACAACCCGGCCTAATCCTAAACTAATAACACACCGGGGTCAAACAGTCAACCAAGGTCAAACGACCTTGACCGTCTTCTTCCCCCAACAAGGAAGCGCAAAACCAGGGAAACCTTTCCCCCCTCCTCACCTTTTTCACCCACTAGCCCCCCACAATTAATACCCACACCAACTTAACCCACCACAATAAATTACCTCACCAAACTCCCACCAGTACCACTCACTTTGCCCCGTAACCATTTTGGCGCTAAAATGGTAATCAATAGCTCAGATCGATTTCAAAGCAATTGAACGCATGGGATTTGGTCAATAGGTCAACAAGAGCCATGTGGGACATCCAGAATTCAAATTAGAGCCATGTGGGAAGTCCTAGGGTTTATTTTTTTGCCTCGTTATATATTGTAGCTCATTTTGGAGCATTGTAGTTAGGGGTGGAAACGAGCCGAGCCGCTCGTGAAAAGCTTGGGATCGGATCGGTAAAAAGCTCGAACGAGCCGAGCCTAAACGAGCTCGAGCCCGAGCTCGAGCCTAAATTGAAGCTCATTTAATAATCGAGCCCGAGCCCGAGCTTTATTTATAAAGCTCGAATAGGCTCGCGAGCCTAAACGAGCTTTAGTATATTTCATGGATTTATACATATAAAATACGTATGTCTATGTATTCATTGTATTGTGGTTAATGGTTACACACAACTTAAAGTCCATTAAGGAACCCAAACTTCGGTAACCCAATCCAATTAACACAACCTAACCTAATTTTCCTCATTCAAATCCACGCCTCATTTCTTATCCTTGCAGCCACAACACCCTATCTTCTATATCCTAAGTTCATATAACTCTCTTCAAGAGATAACATCCATCTCAGTCAACAAAAAATCGTCCCATGTTCTAACACACCAAACGCATCCCATAATTCTTTCAGTTACGAGATCTAAACAAAAAAACTCTCCTTTCCTTTTCTGTAAATCTCGAATCAAAAATGCAACCTTATGAATATTTATGTTAACTTTTCGGTTTCAAGATCTCACAAAAAAGTAGAGATGGGAATAGGATATATTGATGAGGTTTACTGTTTGGTTATTGTAGACGATGGTATGTTCGTGGATGGGTATAGATTAGTGAGTTATGTTTGATTGTTCGAAACCTGTTAGCACATTCATCTTTCTTTTCATTTTTTTTTTCTTTTGGATCCGAGGTTAATGGACTTGGGTTTAGTTTATTGTCACAGTGTTGATGTTGTACCGAGCTCGAGCGTTATATATAAGGGTATCATAAACGAGTCGAGCCCGAGCCGAGCTCGAGCTTTTTATATCATAAAACGAGCCGAGCTCGAGCTCAAATCTTAAGGCTCGAACCGAGCCGAGCTCGAGCTCGAGCTTTCTAAAATATAAACGAGCCGAGCTCGAGCTCTGGCGGGCTCGGGCTCGGCTCGGCTCGTTTCCACCCCTAATTGTAGTGTGTAATATTTTAGTTTTTATGTTTTTCAGTTTATTTTTAATGTATTGTAACCCTTTTTTATCAATGAAAGTCTGTTTCAAAGTTTAATTCTCATTTTCACTTTTCAAGTTCATTTCAAATTCTCAAGTTCTAATTAAGGCTTCTAATGTTAGTACAAGTAATTCATAAGCTTATGTAAACTCAGAAACAAGGTTTTATAAGCTTTATAAGCTTGTGTGAACATCCTTAACTCAGTTTTCAATAATTACTAAAAAATTAAGAAAAATAAAAAAAAAATGGTGATCATTGACTGAATGAGCTTGGAGCACAGTTTATTAAGGATGGCTGTGGGTTAGGAACCTCATGGGAGGGCATTAGGATTGGTTCATTTGATCTTTGTTACTTGGCAGCTTGGCTTGGAAGGCTTATGTAAGCCTTACTCTTAATTTTTACTCTCTCAAGTAGTTTATTCAGTTGTTATTGTCTAAAATACCTAGTTATTGCTTATTATAATAGTTGTACTCAGTAGATTGCATTGTGGTGTCTTGTTAACTTAGTTTGATTCAGATTCAATTTTATAAGGAGTGTTTGGTTGTAATTTGTTTATGCTATTCTACTTGTTCATTTGTGCAAGTCTGTGTTTCAACAAGTTGTTTGGGTGGATATAGGGTCAGGGAAACAACTTACTTGGTTACTAGTACTCAATAAAGTCAAAATCACTAAGAAGTGATCACCACAGTTAAATGTGGTGAGTTTTCAAGTCCAAACCATCAAACCTTTTCATAAGTTGGAGTTTTTACTTAAGTTAGCTTTCATACAGCTTATCATAACACTTTAAGTCATTAAATCAGCAATACAAGTTCATAAAAGTCAAATCTCAAAGTTTCTCAAAAAGTCAAAAAGTTCAATCTCAGATTTTTGCCAAAATGGCATGAATTAAATTGATTTTTGTGTGTGGATTTAAGGTCTGAAATTTGTTGTGAGTAGACTCTATCAGCTGATCTTTTGAATTTCATGATTGGTTGATTTTTGTGAATTTTTCTTAATGACCAAAATGGCCTTGGAACTGACCTGCAGGGCAAAGTAGTTGCCCTGTCTCAGCAGACCTCAGCTCACCCGTCACCTTTGGTGGTGGATTGTGGCTAACCTAGTGGGTCCCACACCTCCAACTTGGCACCATTCAACCCCCTCCTACCCAGGATTAAGGGTTGACCATTTGTTTGACCTGTAGACTAGTGGACCCCACTTAGTTTGGCATCAAACGTCTGTCCCCAGACTGCCTCAGAACCAAATAAGCCAAGTGCTTATTTTGGTGTTGTAGCTTATTTGTGTGCTACTTGTTTAAATCTGTTTTCACCAGAGTGGACCCCACACAAGCTGATTTTGGCTTATTTCCACTTTTGGTCAAGAAAAGTCAACTGTTAAGGTTTTAAGCACTTGAAGTGCTTATTTCCTTGACCACAGTCAAAGTCACTTCACAAAAGTTGTCTAAAAACTTGTAATAAGCAGCTTGGAAAAAGAAAATCTCAAATAAGCCCAACTTAATAGAAGTGATAGCTTCCATTTAAGCCATTTGGCTTATTCATCAGCTTATTAATAAGCAATTTCCATTTTTACAATTTTCCTAGGCTTCTGGTGTGTAAAAACAATTTCTTTAATTTTTTCAGATTTTTCTTTTATCATTTACTACTTTTCTTAATTTAAAATAGTTTTTAGTAATTATTAAATAGTTAATAATTAATAATAATTAATTAGTAAATCAGAAAAATATAAATTAAATTTTAAAATTAGTTTTTAGTTGCTTTTAATTTTTCCAAATTTTATTTTCACTTTTCTAGAGTATTTTGATAATTAATTAGAATTTAGGTTATTTTAAATAATTAAAAAGTAATTAATAATTAGTTAATAATTAGTAATAATTAATTAAATAGTCTTAAAAATATATTTTAATTTCTATAATTAGTTTTATAGTATTTTAGATTTTTCTAAGTTTAATTTTTATTTTTCCAAGTTAATTTCATAATTATTTATAATTCAGGTTAAATTAGTTAATTAAAAGTTATTAAAAAATAGTATTTAATTAATAGTAATTATTAAATTAGTGTAAAAATTAATTTTAAATTTCCAAAAATTTTCTCTCATCATTAGGTTTGTAAAAAGTAAATTTTCATACCAGTAGCCTTTCCAGATCACCGTATTCACATTTTTGTACGTTTGTCCACGTCTTCGGCAAACGTACGGTTTTTAAGTTTTAGGTGATTTCTTCTCGATCTCAGTTCCCGTAACCATTCACATAGCTTTCCTAAGCTATTTTTGTTAATAATCTCCAAATAATTCTCACAACAAACCCTTTCTGTGAATAAACACCCGATCACAAAGCACGCTAAAGTTACATTTCACACCTCAACGGGATTTAACGATCCGGTGATACCTTATATTACCCGGAGTATTGATCTAGGCTATTTGACTTTGTTGACCATTCTTTGGTCAATATAAGTTGGTGGTTTAGCATCAATCAGTTTGTATGTTGATTGTTTTTATCAAATGGTTTTGATAATAAGTGGAAGACAAGATAAATAGTTTAGGACACTTAGAAATCATCCACCTCATGGGGAGGTGGTCGATTTTGGTGATTTTTGATAATATTTTGTATAATATGTATCATTTAGTGTATATTGTGATCTCGATAATTGCAAACATGGAGTTTTTAAGACGTGAAACTTAAAACCGGGTAACGTACAAATATAAAACTTACAAAAATATTAAAACTTGACATCAAAACCTATTTTGATATTTTAGGTGATCCTTGAGCTTGTTGGGTGATTACTTGATGTTTAAAAGAATTGAAATCGCGCAAAACGCGAAATGCACAAAGTTTAAGTAAAAATAGAAAAGTAAAAATGGAATATTTAAATTACAATTGTAAGAAACCAAAATGCATAAAATAAATATATTGAGTATTGTCAAGTATCAGTTTGAGTTAAATGCATGTTTAACGACGTACGCGGGACAACTTATCTAGTTGCTCGCAAAGTAAATTTACGTAAAATAAAAATAATAAGTAAATTCAATAGTTAAATAATGACCTCAAAATTGTGAATTGTTACAGTTGTTCGCCCCATAAACACCAAAGAACGCATGCCAAATCCATAAGTCTTGTGAGGCAACCTATTCCAAGAAAATGAATGGATTGGACCTGTGATCACGTCTACAATATGGAGCACGATATGCATTTGGGAAACTAGACCACTCCAAACCCATACAATCACTGCTCCTAACATCCCACGAAACCCATGTTTCTCCTCGTGATAAGCATAGAATTTTTTGACATCAATATAAGTAGGTCTTCACAAAAACCCCTGATTCGTTGTGTTTTGGTGTATGCAAAAATAATTTATCAATATATCAACAAACGTGAGGTCTAATTTATCGTGAGATAAATAGACGTGAAGTAATACGAGTAAACCTTTTAGGAAAAAGATTATCTCGCAAAACTTGTGAGAGTGATATTTAAATTGTGAGACCGGGAAGTGATTTCTCGGGTCGTACCCGTATGAGGTGTGAATGGAAAGCTTCGAGTGAGATTGGGATTAAAATCTTGTATGTTTGGAAAGATTATTTGGTTTTACGATACGTTAAATTAACGAAATTTGAAAATTAACGAACGAAAGTGAAAATAAATTAACCTAGGGGTAAACAAAAGGTAATTACCAAACTAAAGAAATCCTAAAACACTACGGGAAACATAATTAGGTATAGGGAATCCTAAAACGTGAGCTAAATCTAATAACGCGTACGTTTGATTTAAAGTTATGTTAACGTGCGAAATAAAACGCGAGTTTAAAGAAATAAAAGGCCTACGGATTTGAAAATTATATTTTTACAAAGCTAATGATAAAAGAAAATTAATGGAAAAGGAAAATAATTTTTATAACTATTTATTTAATTATTATTAATTAAAAACTAATTATAAACTAATTATACTAATTTAAATTATTGAAAATACAAGATGAATAGCGAAAAATGTAAAACTTTTTCTAAAAATACTTTATACTATTATAAGGCTGAGAAAAATATAAAAGTAAAGAAAAGCTTGTGAATAAGCTGAAAAATAAGCTGTTAAGCTTATTAAGCTTAAAAGGAAAATGTACTACTATAAAAAGAACTCAGGAAATATACAATACTAAATACTACATAGCCCAGATGGTGCACGTGTTTGTGGTGGTGTTGACCAGTTTGACCAAGAGGTCACAGGTTCAAATCTGGCTATTGGCAATTTTTTACAAACACTTTATTTTCTTAATTTTTCTTTTACAAAAACTTTTTAACAACCAAAATAAAGCAACTTTTGTGAAACAAGTTTTACTGAATAGCTTGAAATAAACTTATGCAAGCTTATAACCTCATCAGTTATGAGCTTGTTTAAGTAAGAGTGGGGATTTTAGCCACAAGTGGCTCAACCATATGAACAAACAAGCTCAAGCCAAGCAAACACACATAAACAGAAACTACTGCAACATTATCAAGCATCAAACAATAATTAACAAGCTACAGTTCAAGCAAGAACAACAATCAAACAAGCTTAATGTTGAGTGAGCACAAAGCAGAAACAAGCAGTACGGGGTAACTTAAGAGGCTAAATCCATTTTAAAGAGTAATCATGATGCTTGTCACACACGATATCCCATACTAATTCGTGCACTAACTTTTTGGAATAAAAACATTAAGAAAACCCTTTCGGCCAATATTCCCAAAGATGTTTTTATCAACAAATTAAGCAAGATTAGATATTATCCCAACAAACTCATAAATTAAGAAGAGTTTTCATGCATCACCTTTTTAAAGAAAAGAATACTCCATGACTAACTACATCATTCACACAAGTATATATCAAATTACTCCATATCAATTATATTAAAACACAAGTAGTAAACAAAACATTCATTATATTCAAAGTAACAAGAGTTCATTGTAAATAATAAGGTGTACCTAGCTTGAGAATTACAAGAACTAAAACCGTGGAACTATAGCAACCACAGGCCTCCAATCGACTACCAAATACAATAAACAACTCCACACACTCAACCAAACTATTGAGACTTTAACTCAAAGCTTCCCTGGATGTTTTTACTGCTGTAACAACCTTTTGGGTGATAAAATATTAAGATAGTAATAACTTGGTGTAAGTTATTACTTAGGATTTTGTGGTACTAGTTGTTTGTAAGCTTAGATGTGATTAAATAGCCTCCAAGTCACTTAATTCTCAAGTAAAAACGTTCCCAAGAAGTTATTAGTGAGAAATGATCAGCCATCCATGATAATGAGGAGTAAAAATGCCAATAAATGCAATCTTGTCAAAACAGTCACCTTCCAACCGATCGGTAATTCATCCAACCGATCGGTTGGATCTTCTAGTCAATTCCAACCGATCCGGGTACGGGCTCCAACCGATCGGTAGGATTGGACCTGTAACCAATTCTTGACTTTTTCTTTATTATTCTTCGTCGCATGCATTCTCTTCCATTTTGATGCTGACTCCTTCCATAGAACTTGATATTCTTCTTACATATGAACGTAGAAATCTTAAATCTATCAAATCCTTGAATCCTTGTGTGATTCTTCACTCGATTCCTTCTCGAAAATCTCCAATTGTGCACCTTCACTTCATTTCTTCATTTCTTCATCTTTTCATCACTTTTTCCTTTTTTTGGCTACATTTGCTTGTATAAACACTTTTCCATGATTAAGTAACAAATACATACAAATATGATCAAATATGATGCACAAAACTAACAATAACGCACCTAAAAACATGTATAATTTAAGCGTTATCAAAGTTCTAACTAATAGAATCTTGTGATATGACGAGAAATACAAGTTCTAACTTTTAGAACATTGTAGGATGAGGTAGGGAGAGAGCTTAGAACGAAGAAAAATAGAGTGTAAAATGACGGAGGGATGAAAGGATGGAAGGAAATGGAAAGATGGATCTTATAGGAAGGAGTGAAGAGCAAGAGGGAAGGAAAGGGATGAAATAGGAAGGTACGGAAGAGCGGGAGATAACAAAAGGATGGAAGGGTAGGAATAGGTGGAGTGGGAAAAGGATAGGAGTATAGGATTAAATTCTAGAGTGAGGAAAAATGGAGGATTGGGATTTAAACGGAAGAGCGAGGAAAAACAGGGGAATGGGATTTAAACGGAAGAGTGAGGAAAAACGGGGGAATGGGATTTATACGGAAGAGTGAGAGTATAGGATACCTGAAAAGATGGTATTCCTAATGGAATTAAGATTTACTAGATTCCTTCAAAGTTTGTTTTCCCCTAAGGTTCTTCTAGTTTTCATAACCAGTCCTAAGGCTCTAAAGGTGGTGTACTAATATTAACTGGTAAGGAAGTTCCTATGTTGGGATAGGGGCTAGGTAATTTCTTATCTAGGGATTTACTAGGAGAGTTATTATGCTTAGGTAGGGTTTCACGCTTAGTCTTTTGTCCTATGTTGTCTAGTACTACGAGTATCACTATTACTATAAGTATCACTATTCCTAGGTACTTAAATCCGGCTAGGGTAGTATTCATAGTATGCTCTGAGTAGACTTTTAATGTGTATCCTATAAAATGTCAAATACTAAGAAACTAATTATAGTTAGACTAAAATCCTCAAATGTTTCATTCCTAGTTATAACTAGTAACCTCGAATTCTAGGTCTGGGTTATCCTAATGGTATATCATTCCTAGGAATTTATAAATCCTCAAATGTATATGGAAAATCTTAGTATGGGGTAGGCTACTTAGGTATAGGTAAACTATATCCTCAAAATGACTTATATAGTGAAATCTTAATTAGTCTTTCTATCCTATATCTAACTAGGTGCTAAAGATTTAAGGTAGTTTACTAATCTAATCGTCAGTCATTCTTAAACTTCCTAGGCTGTATCTAAAGGCTTCTTAGGTCTAATCTATGACTAATTCTAATATCCTCGATATTAAATAAAATTCCTATCTTAGTCTTAAATTTATCCTATTGTAATATATGTCGGGCATAGGTTCTAGTTTAGTTTCTAGCTAATAAGACCTCGAGGATTTCTAATCTTATTTTTCTATTTCCTCAAGGATTTCTTAAAGTATCCTATTCTTAGAGTTAATTACTTAAATGGTCCTTGTGGTTTGTTGATTTTTACATATCTTGTCCCTGTGCTTTTTTTAAGCGGGTTTGGTCCCTGTGCTTTTAGAATGTTACGGATCATGTCCCTATTTCGACCCAACTTCAAACGATCGTTAAAAAGGACCTCAGTTGAATTAAATGGACTAATGTGAGGGCTAAACTTGTAGGTTGGGTTTTCCCTCTCAAAATACAAACCACAAGGACGATTTATGTAATTTACACTAAAAAAAATAAAATAATAATAATAATTTTTTTATACGATTTTTTTTAATTTTATTATAAAAAGAAAGAAAAACTTTTTAAGTATATATTTAGTATTTAATGCATAATTAGGGTTTTAAAAAGAAAACTAGCATGTTTAAGTGATCAAGGCTTAGGCAAGGGTGCTAATGTGATCTAAGGCTTCCTATAACTATCCTAGGACTGTAATTAAGCTAGTAGAATCAAAACTAAAGATTTACTTGACTAGGGAAGGGTTAACATGGGTTTTAGGGTTTTCTAGGGCAAATATGGAACTCGACAAGGTCCATAGCTTGCTTTGCTCGACTCCTAGGCCTAGTATAGCTCGAACACTACCACTAACTACATAATATTTGAGGTAAAGAACAGAGGAGGTGTGCCTTTTAAATGGAAGGGGTGTCGAGCTATTTATAGGGTACGTTTGGAGTGGAGAGAAAGCAAGGGAAGGAGGAGGTGTCAAGGGGGGGAGGTGACTAAGACAAGCTAGTATCTGACTATTACAAGCTACTATGGTGACAAGGAGGTCTAGGAGGCGGTTCTAGGGTTTGTGTGGTGGTTATGAAGCCGCGGCAAGAAGGAGGTGACAAGGTGGTGATCCACCTCCTTGGTTGCTATCTTAGAGGTGCTAGGGTGTGTGCTAAGAATGACTAAGGTGCTAGGGTGCTAGGTTGAGGTGCTTGAGGGGCTTATGTTTAGCTTTTAACTAGTTTAGGTTTAGTTTTATCCTAATTTGGCTTAGTTGAAGATTAGGGTCTAGCTTAGGGTTTAGTGCCTAGATTAATGTCCTATGAGTGTTTAGTAACTAATCCTAGGTCCTAAGAGGCTTATACTAAGTGGTGGTAGCTTATGGTGTAGTTTTGGGATAGTTTAGATCTAATTTCGGGAAGTTATGACCTAGTTATGGTTTTGTGCTTAAGGGAGTTGTACCTAAGCTCTAAGGGGTTGTACTAGGGTCTAAGGGTGCTAAGATATTCTATTGTTCCCAAGGTAACTCTTACATAAGCCTTGAACACTTTCAAATTGGTTTAGATAAGCAATTAGGGTTTCGTAAACACATAGGCCTGATTATGGCTTAATGATGAGGCGAAAAGTGTACCGCTTTTAAGGGGTCATTTAACCTTGAATTCGTGATTATTTGATCAAATATTGCCCTAAATCGGTCCTTTTGTCATTTTAGGTACTTTTGGAGAGAAATCTGGAAACGGAAGCATTTTTGACGTTTTTGGAGCATAAAAGTGAAGAAAACGGCAAAGTCTCAAATTTCCTCGCTGGAAACAGTACCTGAAGGCGTCAAGACTCTCCACATGACGGCGTCAAGATTTACAAAAGAGGTGGAAGTGGAAAATACACGTGACTATCCAGAGAGTTTTCAAGCCTAGGACCTGACGGCGTCACCAAGGCAGTCAGGGTCCAAACACTAGTGACGGCCCAGAACATTTCTACACATGACGGCGTCACAAATAGATCTAGGCAATACGATTTTATTATAGCGGCGAGTTGACGGCGTCATGAGCTAACACATGACGCCGTCACGATGTAATATCTATATATAGTTTTTCAAATTTCATTCATTGGTGTACAACTTCGAGGGAATAAACCCTAGTCCAAATTTTATCAGCGTTTCAAGGGTTTCAACCCCTTGATTCTTTCATGTTCAATTAAAGATAAGTATTCCTTCAAATCATTTAATATGTCTATGTGTTGTTTGATTATATCTTACGCTTGTCTTCTATTTAACATGCTAGGCTAGATCTTTATTGTGTTTGCTTAGATGTAGTGAAACCTAGATGTTGATTATGGGTTGATTGTTTATTTATAATTGTTACGGATGATTGTATTCGATTTTAGGCTTAAGAAAACTGGCAGACTTCCATTGGTAACTTGCTTGAACGTCTTAAGAAACATGATCGGAGGTGTACTACGATTTTTGGTTGTATTTAATGCGTAGGAGAATTCTATTGATCCCATGTTAGGAGCTTCAAACGGCTCGACATAGAAGTGAAGTAGGATCCTATAGAGTTAGGGAATACTGTACAAGTCCCTACGACTAGTATTAAGGAATATGACCCGTCATCCATGCAATTGTAACAAGCTAATCAACCTGTAAAAGATATCTAGGGAGTAATGAACCCTAAGTAAACACAACTTTCCTCATTATTGTTTCCACCACATGTTATTTTATTTTGTTTGCATTTGTAGTTAATTGGGTTAGTTGACTAGCAACTAATTCTGCCCACTCCTTCAAAACCCGAGATTTTACTTGCTTTTCATAAAAGATAAAAATACAAAAAGAATCATCCCTCACCTCTAGACCTAGTTTAGTGGGCTTTCTAATCCTAGTGACACTATTCCTGAGTTGAACGATCAATCCCCCGGTACTTGTCACAATACTATACTACAACGATCAGGTACACTGCCTGGTGGGGGTTGTAAGCTTCTCAAGATCCCTTGAGAGGTAAACCCTGTTGCGAGGGCGCAATTCCCACGTATCAAGTTTTTGGCGCCACAGCCTGGGGAATAGTTATTGTCTAGGTTAGGATTTCTTTTTATTAAGTCTACTTGCTAGATTCCTTTCTAGTAAGGTTTTATTTTTATTTTTTAGGTTTTCTTTAGTTTATCTTATTTCTTTGTTTCCTTTGTTCGTAAACTATCTCGATGGATAACAATAACATTGATCGATTGATTCCTGTTATTCGTGTTTTTCGTCGTAGGATTTCCAAATGCCCGCCCCAATCCCTTTAGTGGAAAATGAGAACCCACCTAACCTCTCGCCTAACCATCACTTTAACAATAATTCTGAGATGGGGGAGTCTGACCATGATGATGACCATAGGGCTAGTCCTTTTTACTATTCGAACTCTGATGAGGACCTAGATGATGGTGACGTAATTAATGAGGATAGGACGGAAGATGAAGTGGACCCTCTTAGGTATGTCGAACCTAGAACAAGGATTGAGAATGACAGCTCATTCAATATGCAATTTCCTTGTAAAATTTGATTAAGAGCTTTGATGCCTACCTTAACTCATCTCTACCAATGAACATAATCTCGCGTAGTGAATACAATAAAATTATGGTAGATGAGTTAGAATACAAAGGAGATAATATTATTGCTAGGGCAATGGCATAGCATGTGTCTGTAGGAAGCTTTGTTTATCTTGATGAGTTCATGGTTATGGAGAATCTAGGAGAATTTATCGATAGTAAGTTAACCCAAGTTGTGTTTGGAAAACCCTTCAAAAGGTTAACCAAGCTTGATGAAAAACTTATGGAAGGGTTAATTACATTCTCGGATGGGGATGAAGATTTTGTTTACCAAATGCCCCGTGCACACCCTAGGTTCAAAGATTTTTCTATGGAGAAATGTAATAGGTATCCACCCCTTGAAATGCTAAGTGAGAATGATAAAAGGAAAGGGCTTAAATATCCTCATGAAAAGAATAAAAGGTATTATCGCGGATGTTTAGAGCTAAGTGATGACTATAAGAAAGATGAGGCGACTATTAGATGGCTCACCCTAGGGTATCTGAGCATAAGCGACACACGATAGCCCATGACCTTGAGTCTAGCTACAAGACTCGTAAATAAAGAAAAGCGCTTCTTGGGAGGCAACCCATGTTTTGTGTGATTTTTAATTGTTTGATTGATATTTGCTTCCGTATGCATGCTTTATTTTTATTGTTGGTAGATCATGATTCAAATTAAATTGTGAAAAGGCTTTATTTTGTTGTTTAACCTCGTCTTAACTTCATATGAAGGTATTTTGCAAAAGCTAAGTGTAAGGGGAAACCCCAAATTTGTTTCTAAGAACGAAAATGATCTTGATTCGCCACAATATTAAATGAACATGTATATTAGTATTTGTTAGAGTCAAATGCTTGTATCGAGTCATAATGATGTTTTGCAGAATTTTCCAGGAAGTAGGACATAAGTTTTTCCAGAAATTTTCCGAAAACTAAACGTAAAGATTTCTGCAGGTCACTTCTGACGGCATCAGGGTTTAACTCCTGACGGCGTCATGTGTAAAATTCTGGAAATTTTGCGAGTTTTGTTTTTCTAACGGAGTCTTAAAGTTATTGTTAATTCTTTAGTTTTATAAACTCCAGAAAATCTGCAAACATTCATTCCACAAGCATTATATCTTAAATTGTTTTCTCGGATTTGTTAGTATATATAGATTGCCGCCGATTTTATGCGAGGTTGCCTTGATTGTTTTCTCAGGTTTAACAAGTTATGTATGACAAGAAGATGATTTATATTTCTGGAAGGGAAGCTTTGAATGTTCATTTTCTTGGAGGAAGATCTAACCTTGTCGACATACTATCCACACCGAACGAATCAGGGGATTATTTGTTTTCATTCTTTTACCTATTTTACTTTTACATCCTTTAATTGAACATTGGGGACAATGTTTGTTGGGAATAAAATGTACAAGTTAAAGAGTCTGCCAGAAGAGCCTGCCAAATGAAAGTTAAGCCTGCCTCTTCAGTTTTGTTGATGTTGAAGATACACTAACAGTACCTTCTGGGTAAGAAGGTACTGCTAGTTAAAGAAAGTCCTGCCAGTATTAACGACAAGTTGTTATATTTTATTTAGAGATATTTAGTTGTATTATTAATCGTTGTACAAAGTTATACGTTAAGTAGAAGTAGTACAGAAGTCTCAGTAGATACAATGGAGTGTTTTACCTTGAAAGGTGTAATGTTAGGATAAGATAAGTCTCTAATATATTATATTAAGCAACTTGACAACTTGTAATAAGGGCTCCTTATACTATAAAAGGAACCCTTAAGTCACCTTCTTAGAGAGAGTTTTGTGAGATCACATGCACAACAAGTAAGCATACTTGACAACTAGATCAATCACTACATGTATAACTTCCACCTTTAAAATAATTTTTTCACGTATCAAAGATTCAAGGTTACACTTGTAATCCTGGTGATAGTTTAGATCACCCGTATTATTTCATCAATAATATTGAATCGTTTTGTGTTATTCATGTTGTGTTCATCACTCTAAAATCATTCACGTTTACTTATTCACCACCTTTGTTCCTTTAGTGTGTTTTAGTAAATTCCGCGTGCTAAATCACATTCATTCATAAATATCCCAAACACATCATAAAGATTAACATCCCAAGTGTTTACACAAAATCCTTCTACAAGTAGTATCAGAGCAAGGCTGATATTTACGACATAAAAGAACAAAGCAAAAATGGATGTTGAGCACATTCAAACCAATGTGGCTGCAAAACTTCCATTACTCAAACAGAATGAGTTTGAGATGTGGAGATTGAGGGTTGAGCAATACTTTCAAGTGCAAGATTATGCACTTTGGGAGATTATTGAAGAAGGAAACTCATTCAAACTAATAACCACCACCTCCACAGTAAACGATGCACTTGTCACAACTGTGCAAGTAAACCCAACAACCACAGAAGAAAGAATTCAAAAGAGAAATGATCTTAAAGCCAGGAGTATGCTTCTCATGTCTATTCCAAATGACCAGCTCTTAATCTTTAACAAGTACAAATGTGCTAAAACCCTTTTTCAAGCTATTGTGGCTAGATTTGGTGGTAATGATGCCACCAAGAAAACTCAGAAAACACTTTTAAAACAACAGTTTGAAAACTTTTCAGCCACAACAAATGAGTCTTTGGACAGCATGTTCAATAGACTACAAAAGCTTTCTAGTCAGTTAGCCATTCATGAGGTGATAATATCTCAAGAAGACTTAAACTCCAAATTCCTTAGAAGTCTACCCTCTGAATTGGCCATGCATGTCATTGTCTGGAAAAACAAACCGGATATTGATTCCATGAGTCTTAATGATCTTTACAGCAACTTTAAAATAGTAGAACATGAACTGAAGAAGTCTACTAGTTCAAGCTCAGGAACTATGGCCTTTGTGCCATCTCATGGTACTTCCAAGAAAGTTGATGAAGAAAAAGATGGTTGAGAAGAAGGTACTGCCAACATAAATTTTGGTATTGCCAGTACTTCTAGCAGTACCAAAACCATTTTTGATGAAACAATTGGTTGTGCTTTCCTAACATCACAACACAATGGTTCCATATTGACCTTTGAAGATCTTCAAGAGATCAGTGATGATGATCTTGAAGAAATGGACATAAAGTGGCAGCTTTCACTTCTTAGCATGAGGGCTAAGAAATATTTGATGAGGACTGGAAAGAAGATTGTCATCAATGGCAATGAACCTGCTGGGTATGACAAGTCTAAAGTGGAGTGCTACAGCTGCCACATGAAGGGTCACTACTCAAGAGATTGTAGGAGACCAAAGAAGCAGGGTGATAAGGGAAGAGGTTTTGAGAACAAGAACAGGGGAAACAATGAGAACAAGAGCAAGGAAGTGTACATCACTGAAACAAAAGCTATGGTAGCTATTGATGGGCTGGGTTTTGATTGGAGCTTTATGGGTGAAGAAGAGTCATCTTCAAATGAAATGGCTTTAATGGCTTTCTCCAATCCTGAGGTACAAATTACTAAATGTTCTGCTACTTGTGAAGTTTTTAAAGAATTAGAAATCTTAAGAAAACTTTATGATGAACTGAAAGTAGAAGAAAGAAAAACTCATCAAGACCTAGTTAATCATAAGTGTGGTATGGCCAAACTTGAGAAACAGATAATTCACTTTAGAGAAAATGAACTCACCTTTTCTGACACAAAAGCTATTCTTAATAGAGATATATTCTTAAAAGATGCTGAAATAAATCTGTTAAGAACCGAGTTTGCTAAAGTGAAACAAGCAAAAGATAATATTCAACTAACTGTTACAACTTTAGAAAATGCTTCTGCATGTACTAAAAGTATAGTTGAAAACCAAATGAACAAGAAAATCAAATATGGGATTGGATACAACACATGCCCACCTCCTTACAGAGGAATTCCCTGTCCCCCAGGTATAGATCTTGCTGAATCAGGTTTACATGGACTCACTCATAAACCACTAGAAAAAGTAAAACCTGTAGAAAATAGTGAACCTTTTGAGAGTACAAGTGATACTTCACTCTCCAAAGAAAAGGTGCTCACTGATAAGAGCTCAGATGATACATCTATTGAAGGTTAGACATCTGATGAGAATGGAAAATAGACTGTTTCTAAGAAAGGAAACAAAGTAGGACCAACCAGTCCTAAAAGTGTAGAGAGTATAACAAAGACTAAAGTTGTTCTAAAAACAGTTGAATGTTGTGCTAAATGTAGTAGCAAACCTAGAGGTAGTCAGAGAAATTGGAACAATCTTAAGTCACACCAACTTGGTGATAATTTTGTTATGTACAATAAAGCATGCTATTACTGTGGTAGTTTTAATCGTACTCATGCTTATTGTAACAATTGGGTTTCTGGGAGTACATCAAAGTCTAAAACAAATAATACAAACCCCAGAAAAGGTTTTGTGAAATCTAACACACCAAAAGTCAATCATAATGTTAGACCAAATGAGCATGTTTACCCAAAATTCACTACTAAGGGTGCAAGTAATACTTTCAAACATACACCAAGAGTTGTGAAAAGTCTCATTGAAAGGGATTATATGGTTAAAACACAAAATTGGAGACCGAAACCAAAAAGTCCTGCTAGACCAAATGGTACTGCCAAAAATGGTACTGTCAGACCAAAAACCACAAAATGTGTTAAAAATAAAAATGCCGTTAAGTCCTCAGCATGTTGGATTTGGAGACCACTCCAATCAAATGGTGCATCAACAGTCCTAAAAAGGTTTGATTACATTGATGCATGAGGCAAACCCAAGTCAGTCATGGCTTGGGTACCCCAAGGAAACTAATATGTGTATACATGTGCAGGAACATTCAAATGATATTGCTGATCAAGGATATGTAGATAGTGGATGTTCAAGGCACATGGCAGGCAACATGTCTTACCTCACAGACTTCAAATCATTTGATGGAGGATATGTTACCTTTGGGGGAGGAATCAAAGGAAAGATTACTGGTAAAGGTACAATTAAAACCAGTAAATTAGATTTTGAAAATGTGTACTTTGTGAAAGAACTACAGTTTAATCTCTTAAGTGTCTCACAAATGTGTGACACAAAGAACAATGTTCTTTTTACTGACACTGAATGCATTGTACTCTCTCCTGATTTTAAAATTCCTGATGAAAGTCAGATTCTTCTTAAAATCCCTAGAAAGAACAATATGTACATTGTTGATTTAAAGAACATTGTTCCTAAAGAGAGTTTAACCTGTCTAGTAGCAAAAGCCTCATTGGATGAATCTATGCTTTGGCATAGAAGACTTGGTCATGTAAACTTTAAAACAATCAATACAATTGCAAAATATGATTTGGTTAGAGGTTTACCCAAAAAGATTTTTCAAAATGACCAAACCTGTGTTGATTGTCTAAAAGGCAAACAACATAGAGCTTCTTGTAAGCCCAAGACCCATAACTCAATTTCTCAAGCTTTATACATGCTTCATATGGACCTCTTTGGTCCTACATCTGTGAATAGCTTGAATGGTAAAAAAATATTGTCTTGTAGTTACTGATGATTACAGCAGATTTTCTTGGGTTTTCTTTTTAAGAACTAAGGATGAAACAAGTGAAATCCTTAAGTCCTATATTACAGGGATAGAAAACCAAATAGATAAGAAAGTAAAAGTAATTAGATGTGACAATGGGACAGAATTCAAGAATAGAGTTATGGATGAATTTTGCAAAGAAAAAGGAATAAAAAGAGAATATAGTGTAGCTAGAACCCCACAGCAAAATGGAGTAACAGAAAGGAAAAATAGAACTCTTATAGAGGTTGCTAGAACAATGTTAGTAGACTCTAAGTTACCTATTTCATTTTGGGCTGAAGCTGTAGGTACTGCTTGTTATGTACAGAACAGGGTTCTTGTGATTAAACCTCATAGAAAGACTCCCTATGAACTTTTATTTGGTAGAACACCATCTTTAAGTTTTATGAGACCTTTTGGATGTCATAATACCAAAGATCATCTAGGAAAGTTTGAAGGAAAAGCTGATGAAGGCTACATGATAGGGTATTCTTTGCAAAGTAAGGCCTATAGGGTGTATAATAGATGCACTAGGCTAGTGGAAGAAAATCTGCACATAGAGTTTCAAGAGAAACTACCAAATGTTGCAGGCATTGGACCAGATTGGTGCTTTGACATTGATAAGCTTTCAGAATCTATGAATTATGTGCCTGTCACAGGTACAAATACTAATGATAATGCAGGTTTTGAAGACAATGTTGAAACAACTGAGGATCAAGATTACATATTGATGCCAATTTGGAAAGATTTGGATTCATCTTCAAGTCATGAAGAGACTTCAAATACAACAAATGAAAGTGTTGAAGATGATCATGGAACTCAAGATCATGGGAATCAAGAAAATTCTGAAAATGAAAATGGTACTGCCAATTCACAAGATGGTACTGCCAGTTCAACAGATGGTACTGCTAGTTCACAAATTGGTCCTGCTGAACCATTAAATGTTCTATCAGATGATTCCTTACCAGAAGATGTAGGGATTGGAAACTTTCCAATTTCCTATGATGTTCCTACAACACACAACACAAGGATTCTCAAAGATCACTCCATTGATAATGTGATTGGCAGCATTGATTCTGGTGTTAAAACAAGAACTCAAGTCTTATCTTCAGACAATGATGGGTTTGTCCTAGCTGTATATGAAGAAAAGAACCATGAAGTTGCCCACATATGCCTGTTTTCATGCTTTCTCTCACAAGTAGAACCAAAAAACAATACAAAAGCCTTAGATGATTCAAGCTGGATTGAAGCAATGCAAGAAGAACTTTTTCAGTTCAAACTTCAGAAGGTTTGGGTACTAGTTGATTTGCCCAAAGGTTACAGGGCAATTGGAACCAAATGGGTTTTCAGAAATAAGAAAGATGAAAGGGGAATAGTGATAAAAAAAAACAAAGCCAGATTGGTGGCCCAAGGGTATACTCAAGAAGAAGGAGTGGATTATGAAGAAGTTTTTGCTCCAGTTGCAAGAATTGAAGCAATTAGGCTATTCTTGGCCTATGCTTCTTTCATAGGTTTCACTGTCTACCAAATGGATGTCAAAAGTGCCTTTCTATATGGTACTATTGAAGAAGAGGTGTATGTTTCTCAACCTCCAGGCTTCATTGATGCAGAATATCCAGACAAGGTGTACAAGGTTACCAAAGCTCTTTATGGTCTACACCAAGCTCCCAGGGCATGGTATGAAACATTGGCTTTCTATTTACTGGAAAATGGATTTCAAAGAGGCAAGATTGATCCAACTTTGTTCATCAAAAGAACCAAGAAAGACATCTTGCTGGTACAGATTTATGTTGATGACATTATCTTTGGATCCACAAACCAGGAGTTGTGTGTAGAGTTTGAAAAACTTATGCATAATAAGTTTGAAATGAGTTCCATGGGGGAACTTACTTTCTTTCTGGGTCTTCAAGTGAAACAATCAAATGAAGGCATATTTATCAGCCAAGATAAGTATGTAGCAGAGATCCTAAGGAAGTTTGGGTTTGCAGATTCAAAGGTTGCAAGTACACCAATGGATCCAGAAAAGGGGTTACTCAAAGATGCTGAAGGTGAAGATGTTGATGTGCACAATTACAGATCAATGATTGGGTCCTTGATATACCTTACATCATCAAGACCAGATATCATGTTCTCAGTATGTGTATGTGCAAGGTTTCAAGTAAATCCAAAAGTTTCTCATCTCACAGCAGTCAAAAGGATCTTCAGATACCTCAAGGGTCAACCTAAGTTGGGTCTATGGTATCAAAGGGAATCATCTTCTGATTTGGTAGCTTATTCAGATAGTGACTATGCTGGTGCAACCCTAGACAGAAAATCCACAACTGGTGGATGTCAATTTCTTGGCTGCAGACTCATATCAGGGTAATGCAAGAAGCAAACAATGGTGGCCAATTCTACAACTGAAGCAGAATATATTGCAAGTACAAGTTGTTGTGGCCAAGTTCTTTAGATCCAGAATCAATTGCTTGACTATGGGTACAATTTTCTTAACACCATTATTAACATTGACAATAGCAGTACTATTTGTATCATTAAAAATCCAGTTCAACATTCGAAAACAAAACACATTGAAATCAGACACCATTTCATAAGAGATTGCAATGAGAAAAGGTTAATTCAAGTAGTCAAAATTGATTATGAAAAGAATTTTGCAGACCTTCTCACCAAAGCTTTTGATTTAGGTAGGTTTAAATACCTGGTAGCAGGTATTGGTATGATAAATCTTTGAAAAACATGTGTTTTTGTATATAAATAAACAAGTTATGGCCTCTAAACATGGTACTGCTAGTTAGTCATAAGGTACTGTCAGTACATAATTGGTACTGCTAGTTCAAAGTTTTCTCTGTTTTTGCTCATCTTGATGCTTAAATATTAACAATGCTATAAAACAAGTGCTTTGCACTCTGTTCTTTTGGTCTACAACTAACCATTTCAGGTTACTCAAGATTGCTAACAAAATCAGGATGTGGAAATGGTAATCAGTTCACCAAGTTTTTCAAAACTTAAGAGCTGGCTAGTCCAAAGCAAACGGCTCTTGGTAAAGACTTCTCAAATCCGTTGATAGCTGATAGTTTGCTAAAAACTATAAGGTAATCAGTTCACCCAGTTTTAAAAACTTAAAGAGCTGACTAGTCCAAAAGCAAACGGCTATTGGTAAAGACTTATCAAATCCGTTGATAGCTGATAGTTTGCTAAAAACTATAAGGGATTTTTACTAAAATTTCAAAGAGACTGCCAAGTTATATTTCTAAATACAAGGTACTGGTAGTTCAAATTTTAGTACTGGTAGAGTAAAATGGTACTGCTACATAGCCGTTGAGTCTGTCAGGTTAAAAATATAGCCGTTGTTTTAAAGGGTATTTTTGTGAATTACTCATGATTTCCTCGAATTAAGGATATAGTTATTATATTAAAAGATCTTTTTGACCGCCTCTTCAATTACTTATCCATATCTTTAATAGTCGGTCAAAAGTAATTTTTCTCATAATCAATCCTTATCATAATTCACACTCACCTTTCATCTTCTACCAGTACAACAATAAAATCCCACCATCATAATCAAATTTTTCATCAAACCTTTCACCATGGTTCGTCTAAGTTTTGTCAAACGTCACAACCAACTAGCATTTTTGGAAAAGTCTGATGACAATGAATCTTTTCATCAAGCAGTGGATTTTCTATACAATTCTTATGTCAGGTTTTTTTTACTCGTGAATCCCACTATGTTTGAATCTCAAATTTCACAATTTTGGCAAACTGCTAGAGTTAACACCCTTAGGGACGGGATTCAAGAGTTAATGGTCAAAGTGGATGGTAGAACCCTGACTTTTACCGAATCATCCATTAGAAGACATCTTCATTTGGATGATTCAGATGGCATTAGTCAACTGCCTGATACTAAAATCTTTGAAAATTTGACAAAAATGGGGTATAATGTAACTTCTACAAAGCTTACATTTCTTAAAAAGCATTTTACCCCTCAATGGAGATTTTTGATTCATACCATCCTTCATTGTTTAAGCCAAAAGAAAACCTCATGGGAGCAGTTTAGTGGTAACATGGCTGCAGCTCTCATTTGCCTGGCAACAAACAAGAAATTCAACTTTTCAAAATATATTTTTGAAGGATTGGTTAAAAACGTGGACAGTGAAACAAAGTTTTTGATGTACCCAAGGTTTATTCAGTGCCTCATCAACAAATCCAAACATTTGTTACTTCCCCCAAACAAACCTTTTAAAACTCCCAAACTTACACACAAGGTGTTTTCAAACATGAAAATTGCTTTTCAAGGAGAAGAAGTACCACTTTTTGAGGAAATGTTACCACAACATTCTGAAGAACCATCTACATCATCTAATCATTCATCACCACACCCATCTCCAGTACCATCACTCACACCACCAGTACCATCAGTCACACCACCATCACCAGTACCATTACCATCTAACCAACCAACACAAACACCATCTGCAACATCACCATCATTATCACATCATAACTCACCACCACAATCTCCTCCACAACAAAGTGTAGATGCTCAGACTGTAAGGGAATTAAAAGAGCAAGTGCAACACTTGCAAACTACTCTTGAAAGTCAAAACAAACATTTTACAGAGATCAACACCAAATTAGTTAAGAGGGTTAAGAGGGTAAAAGAACATCTCAGTTGGTTGTTTCTAGTTCTTCAAGTTCAGATGCAGAGGGTTTGGGTCTCTCTTCCAAAAAGGGGAGGATAGGTAGTTCTAAAAATGAAGAAGAGATTCAATTTATATTTCATGAAGGAACTCAAGTGATTGATGAAGAGCATGCTATTCAAGATACAGAGCCTGCTATTCACGAAAAAGATCTTGTTAGTGCAAAAGATACTGCTGAAGCAGAGCAAGATACTGCTGAAGCAGAGCAAGAGTCTGCTGGGATACAGAGGCAATTGGCTATGGAGTTAAAAGGTTCTGATCAAATGTTTTACAAAAGAAAGAGGGGATCACGGCCTCAGGGGAGGTTTCTTGTTCCTGATGAACAATCTGCTGCTCCAAGTCTAGAATCATCTCCAAAAGACAAGGGCAAGAAAATTTTGTTTGAAGATGATCCAAAGCCTAAAAAGTTGAAGAAGAGTGAACAAGTTCAGATAGTTGTGGATGAAAAGTTGTCCAAACAGCTTCATGAAGAAGAAGTTATGGGGGCTGAAGAAGAATCAAGAATGCTACAAGAAAAGTTTGATGCTCAGCTGCAATACATCATTTCCATTGATCCAATTGTAAGGGGTGAAGCTTATACTCTGGTGTGTGATGAGTCTCTTAGCTCAGATGAAATGACAATCAAGCTCAATGATTTCATCACTAAGAAATACAATCAAGAGGCATTAGATGATGTCTATCAGCAGATCCAGAAGAATCAGAAGAAAGGATTTAAAATGCCTCATTATGAGGCAGATCAGAAGAAATTCTTCAAGATGTATCTGAAAAGAGAAGTGAACATGAAGGATCATCAAATCAAAGGTAAATCTTTTTATGAATTGAAACTTCTATACTTAGAGGCTTACAGAAGAAACAAAACCAGTTTTCTCATGGATACACAAGAAAGGCCTTCCAAAGGAAGAAAAGATGATCAGAAGGAACAAGCAGAGAAAGCAAACTTGCCTCATGTTCAGTCAAGGGAAATGGTTGTCCATGTTCCACAAATTGTTTTTGCTGAACCTTTACATGCAAGGCATCTAGTCATAGATTGGGAAATCTACAATGACAATTTTGGCAAAGCATGGAAGATAACAAGAGTTGGAAACAAGGTTGAGATTTTCAAGAACTTTGAAAATCTACTAAGAGCATGTAACAGAATGGATTTAGATGAATTGTGGGTATTAGTTCAAGAGAAGCTGAAAACCAAGTATAAACCTGATGCAAAGGAGCAAGAGCTATGGGTGGAGTTCAGCAGATTGTATGATCCAAATCCTACTGATACACATTGGAAATTTCCTTACTATGATTTATCTGTTACATGGGAATACTTCAGCATGAGTCATGTTCATCATCTTTCCACTCAGAGTGGAATAGAACTCTTTATGCTAGGTGAGAAGGAGTATCCTTTAAGCTATGAAGTATTATCAGTCTTGATCTCCAACAAGCTATTGTGTGAAGAAGAAACTGATGCAGTCAAAAGATTGAAGGAAAGCATATTGGATCAGTATGAAAGCCTAAGGAGAAGTAGATAAAGTTTTTGGAAGAGTTTCCTCAAATCCTCAAGGTATGAATTTTATTCTCAAGAAACTTAGTTATTTTAAAAAGGGAATAACAAGTTTAGGGGAGGATTGTTGGGAATAAAATGCACAAGTTAAAGAGTCTGCCAGAAGAGCCTGCCAAATGAAAGTTAAGCATGCCTCTTCAGTTTTGTTGATGTTGAAGATACACTAACAGTACCTTCTGGGTAAGAAGGTACTGCTAGTTAAAGAAGGTCATGCCAGTATTAACGACAAGTTGTTATATTTTATTTCGAGATATTTAGTTGTATTATTAGTCTTTGTACAAAGTTATACGTTAAGTAGAAGTAGTACAGAAGTCTCAGTAGATACAATGGAGTGTTTTACCTTGAAAGGTGTAATATTAGGATAAGATAAGTCTCTAATATATTATATTAAGCAACTTGACAACTTGTAATAAGGGCTCCTTATACTATAAAAGGAACCCTTAAGTCACCTTCTTAGAGAGAGTTTTGTGAGATCACATGCACAACAAGTAAGCATACTTGACAACTAGATCAATTACTACATGTATAACTTCCACCTTTAAAATCCTTTTTTCACGTATCAAAGATTCAAGGTTACACTTGTAATCCTGGTGATAGTTTAGATCACCCGTATTATTTCATCTATAATATTGAATTGTTTTATGTTATTCATGTTGTGTTCATCACTCTAAAATCATTCACGTTTACTTATTCACCACCTTTGTTCCTTTAGTATGTTTTAGTAAATTCCGCGTGCTAAATCACATTCATTCATAAATATCCCAAACACATCATTAAGATTAACATCCCAAGTGTTCCTTCTAAAATGTTCATCCTAAGTGTAAGGGGAGGGTAAATGATGATACCTTATAGGATACAATTGCACTTGAGTTTGTTTGTTTGATGGTAGGTGTGTAATAAAACTAAGAGAAATACTTGTTAGTGTAATTTTAGCGCCAAATTTAAAATTTTTTACAACATTTAGGAGTGAAACTTTAGCCTTAACAAGCATCTCATGGATAGCAGTTGTATGACTAGCACAAAACCGTACCATTCAGAAAAATTTTCCACCCAAATATGTGAGGTTCGCCTTTAGATTTGATAGGAAAAGAATTTATTATTAGTGCTTATGAGTGTACCGGTAGCATTTAGATTCTAGAACTTGCGTTAGTGATGCATCCCGAGACCGCTAGTGAGACTACGTTCGTGTTGTAGGATTTACTACATGATAAGAGGCATTAGGATCACCCTTGTGTTCAAACCCGTATCATAATTACTTGACCATTTAAGTCATATTACTTGACTAGTAAACTCAATTAATTTTCCCACACCTTAGCGTTGTACTCATTTTTAGTACACGAAACCCCTAATACACCCCTCCGAGCCTATCTTTTCATTTCTAAATTTAAGCATCTTACTTAAAGGAAGAATTTATTACAACCCACCCAAATGTGCAACCAAATCACCTTAGCCTTCCGTGTATGCACTCATCTTTAGTGCATTATTGTTATTTGTTTAAAACCTTAGTTAATTATCTAATTGATTACATGGTTGCTAAGTCGAGTCATATCTTGTACATATTGTTTTGGGACGATTGGAACTCATGGGTAAAGTACTTGTGTTATGGAGTAATGGGGAAGAACATCATATATTACCCATATATGTGCGTTAATCTTAAAAAAGTACTCCAAGTGTTTTGATTATCTTGATTCGAGTTATTAGATTAGTTTATTGTAAAGTATGTAAAAATTCAAGTGTAAGGGGAATGTACATTCCCTATGATGTATTATTTTGGATGGTAGAGTAAGAGTGTATGCAAAAAAAAAATAATAATAATAAATTAAAAAAAAATAATTAAGAAAAAGAAAAAAAATAGAAAAAGAAAAGACAAAAACATACGGACTACCATCCCATTTCATTTTATGTTTGTTTTATTTTTTTGTTATTTTTAATTCATTAGCTTAAGTCGAGTCGAGTCTTGCCTTAGCAACGCCATATTGTACATGTAATTAACTAAGATGATTAACTCGCCACCAGTAAATATTGCCTTTATCCAACAAAACCGTGTTTTCCGTATCCCTACACCTAACGTTAAAACCCTTTAAAAGTCCTCTTTGATAGTTTATCCTAGATGCTTACGCCAAGTGGTGGAGGTTTGATCCTTTCCCAAGCCTATGGTAATCTATTTTGCTATGACAGGTAGTGAGAGATGTTTTCCATTTCCATATTGTGATATAAACTTTATTACACCCGAGAGATGTGAGTATCTAAACACTATTTCTGAGGTGCTAGAGTATGACCTCCGTGCTTGTTTTTGGTTTTTAGTGGAACGATTATTTGTTGTAATTACTTTTATATTAGTGTTAAATGACCCCTAACATGTATTTTGATTAGAATAAAAGCGCATTTGCTTGAGGACAAGCACATCTCAAGTGTAAGGGTATTTGATGAGGCGAAAAGTGTACCGCTTTTAAGGGGTCATTTAAGCCCGAATTCGTGATCATTTGATCAAATATTGCCCTAAATCGTTCCTTTTGTAATTTTAGGTACTTTTGGAGAGAAATCTGGAAAAGGAAGCATTTTGGACGTTTTTGGAGCATAAAAGTGAAGAAAATAGCAAAGTCTCAATTTTCCTTGCTGGGAATAGTACCTGACGGCGTCAAGACTCTCCACATGACGGTGTCAAGAGTTACAAAAGAGGTGGAAGTGGAAAATACACGTGACGATCTAGAGAGTTTTCAAGCCTAGGACCTGATGGCGTCACCAAGGCCATCAGGGTCCAAACACTGGTGACGGCCCAGAACATTTCTACGCATGACGGCGTCACAAATAGATCTAGGCAATACGATTTTATTATGGCGGCGATTTGACGGCGTCACGAGCTAACACATGACACCGTCACGATGTAATATCTATATATAGTTTTCCAAATTTCATTCATTGGTGTGCAACTTTGAGGGAATAAACCCTAGTCCGAATTTTATCAGCTTTTCAAGGGTTTCAACCCCTTGATTCTTTCATGTTCAATTAAAGATAAGTATTCCTTCAAATCATTCAATATGGCTATGTGTTGTTTGATTATATCTTACGCTTGTCTTCTATTTAACATGCTAGGCTAGATCTTTATTGTGTTTGCTTATATGTAGTGAAACCTAGATGTTGATTATGGGTTGATTGTTTGTTTATAATTGTTACGGATGATTGTATTCGATGTTAGGCTTAAGAAAACTTGCAGACTTCCATTGGTAACTTGCTTAAACGTCTTAAGAAACATGATCGGAGGTGTACTACGATTTTTGGTTGTATTTAATGCGTAGGAGAATTCTAATGATCCCATGTTAGGAGCTTCTAACGGCTCGACATAGGAGTGAAGTAGGATCCTATATAGTAAGGGAATATTGTACACGGCCCTACGACTAGTATTAAGGAATATGACCCATCATCCATGCAATTATAACAAGCTAATCAACCTGTAAAAGATATCTAGGGAGTAATGAAACCTAAGAAAATACAACTTTCCTCATTATTGTTTCCACCACATTAGTTTAATAGTTTCATTTTCATTTTTGTTATTTTATTTTGTTTGCATTTGTAGTTAACTGGGTTAGTTGACTAGCAACTAATTTCGCCCACTCCTTCAAAACCCGAGATTTTACTTGCTTTTCATAAAATATAAAAAATACAAAAAGAATCATCCCTCACCTCTAGACCTAGTTTATTAGGCTTTCTAATCCTAGCGACACTATTCCTGAGTTGAACGATCAATCCCCCGGTACTTGTCACTATACTATACTACAACGATCAGGTACACTGCCTGGTGGGGGTTGTAAGCTTCTCAAGATCCCTTGAGAGGTAAAACCTGTTGCGAGGGCGCAATTCCCACGTATCACTTAATTAGGGTTAGATTAGGGTTTTGTGATGGGTTTAATGTGTTAGGTTGGTAGAGGGGGTGAATAAGAGCTAATTAAGTGATACGTGGATCGTGCTCCATTTTAAAAACCATTTGTTTTGAAAATAAGAGCTACGAAGCTCTTATGCCAATTGTGAAATCAATTGTGAAAACGTAGAGGGGGTGAATACGTTACCGTTTAAAAACTTCAAACTTGTTTTATCAAATTTCCAATCAAGCTTGCCATAATATGTAAAATGCTAAAAATAGTCTTATGACTAATATAAAACATATAGCAAGTTGTCACACAAGTATAACCATCAAGTCACACCACACGCAATGATATAATGCAAGTATAAAAGCAAAGCAATAAGTAAAAGAAAGCGCAAACCGAACATGAGGATTTATACTGGTTCGGTCACGGATCTCCTCTCCGCCCTACTCCACTCCTCGAGTACCCAACTCGAGAGTTACTTCACTAGATCAACAAGCTCCCTTCTTGGCGAAGAAAACCTTACAATCGTCGCTTACACTTTATCCAGTACAAAGCTAAATACCGGGTTCTTTTAAAAAGGTACAACCACTCCTAACGTCAGCTATACAATATTTCCGATACTAAGCTAGATGTCGAGTTCTTTTCCAAGGGTAAAACCACTATCGCTATGTTTTGTAGCCCAACATAGAAACCTTGTATTTTATGGCACAAACACATAAACCATCTATTCTAGTTAGATGAATAGACTGTTATGCAATGATGTCTACAATGATCCATGATATAAATGTCCAATGGATATAAATGCCTAATCTATATATGAACTTCCATTGATCGGAAGTCTTCAATCATTGAGGATATCAAGTGCCCTTGAATCTTCATATGTTGATATGATTTGGTGAATGATGATGGCAAGATCTCCAAGCTTTCTTTGGTGGATCAAGAAGTATGATATGCTTACAACAAAGATGGATGTTAGAAGCATTATGATCATGTGATGAGGGTGATCTATGTAAGTTATTACATTGTTACCTAATGATCTAAACGTGTGTAGAATGATAGAGTGAATGCATGTTCAAGTTCATCAACCTAATGAGTAAACCATGGGCTACTATTTATAGGCAAACAAGTAAAGTGGTTTTCCAAAACCACTTTCCAAAACTAACAAAGACATAAACCATGGGTTACTATTTATATACAAGATTCAACTTTGATAAGACATGTACATGATGCAAATGACAATCTATACAAGATCTTCCAAAGTCAATGTTGATAAGACAAGACATGTATATTTCATTTTAGATTAAAATGTATATGAAAGTAAACTTGTAAAGTTACTAGAAAATGTATTAACTTGCTATATAATATTTAGTAAGTTACTAAAAATTTTTATGTACTTAGGTTGTTATAAGACACATTTTTATAGATTGTAAACTTACTAATATTTTCTAGACACCTAATGTGGCACTTATTCTATTTAACACCTAAAGTGTACTTTGACACCTAAAATACTTAAAGACTCTAAAAGTATTTTAAACATTCTAAATGGTTGGTCAAGGGGTTTGATCATAATGCCACATAACAAACATGTACGAACCTGTGTTGTAGCATACGAGGACTCGAGACGTCGAGAGGTGTTGAATGTATGTTGAGACAGAATATGATTACAAGTAACTTGTACATTTTACGTTATGTATCAATTTATACGTTTGTCATCAATCAAAACAAACGAGACTGTATAGATTAAATATCGTAATATTTGCACTAACAGAGTTGTATTTGTTCGATCCGGTTCACCAAATTTCATGGGATATGAAGATATTCACAAGTTCAGCGATGAAATGTTGATACATGTTAGGGCTGAGCTTGACACTATTCTTGAGAACCACACCGAAGGGCTTAAGCAAGGTTAGCTAAGACACATGACATGGAGACGTAAGATGTGAAGCAAGCTGTCAAGTTCTTGGCTCGAATTGACAAAAGACTCAAGTACCGAGAACAAATGCGGGGATTAGAAGGATATGTTGGGGGAAGAGCTCTGGTGCCAAACATTCTCACATTTCGTTGTCCTGAGTAATCATCTGGTATAACTTGTCATTTGTGCTTAAATATTTAATATTCTTAAATGTGACTTTGGTTTGTGCACACATAACAGTGTATAACCCGTTCTTTATAATGAAAGGACCCTAAGGTACGCTTCAGTGCCACAATACTTATTTAAGGAGCGAAGGCTTCTTACTTTTCAGTAGAATTAATTAAATTTTGATAAGTTTTATTCCTAATTCTGCTCAAAAGAACAAATATTCCCCCTCATTTCTTAAAACCTCAAAAAGTTATATCACTTGTTGAGGGGGAGTACTTGAAACTTCTTTGTTCAAAATGAAAAGTTCTTGGTGGTATCTTCCCGAAAAACTCAAAAAGCATATTTTAATCAAAAGTTTATCAAAAACAACATAAATATGCAATTTTTGAGGGGGGGAATTGTGATTAAAATATGATGGTCGTTAAAGAATCTCAATGTTGATCAAAAGTTATAAGAGTTTAACTCAGAGTTAACCAATGAATTGACGGTATAATAATCAAATATCGTAATCGAAATAAAGTGTCCTTGACGGCTAATAACTTCAAGTTAGTTACTAGAGCTAGTTGTCACCTAAAAACTGACAATGGATCTCTTTAACTAGTGACGTAAGCGTGTATCGAACAGGATTTGTCAAAGTAGAATGTACCGTATTGAGTGTTACTCAGAGTTAACCCAAGCATTGACGAGAAAACAAATATCGCAATCGAAATGACTTGTCCTTGGCGATTAATAACTTCAAGTTAGTTAATAGAGTTAGTTATCACCTAAAAGCTGACAATGGATCTCTTTAACTAGCAACGTAAGCGTGTCTTGAACAGGACTTGTCAAAGTAGAATGTACCGAATCGAGTATGACACAGATATCAACTATGAATTGACGAATCAAAATGTACCAAATTGAGAGATTTTCTTTGGATGCGTTCCCGGACGGGTAATAACTTCAAGTTGATTATTAGAGTTAGTTGTCACCTAAAAACTAACAATGGACCTCTTTAATTAGCGACATAAGCGTGTCTCGCAAAAGAACGTGTCCTAGAATAATTAATCAATTCATAAATCTTCAACTCCTCTCTTCGATGTGTTAATTTCTTAATTAAACTCGTAAAGTACATCTGAAGGGGGAGTATCTTCAAAAGATGAAAAAGTCTCAAAGTGTTACCAAAAAATTGTTTTATTATATAAACACTTTGAGAGAATTTACAAACGTTTTTTCTTGTCACAACTATGCGCTTCAGAAGTCTTTGTGATGGTAAAAACGGCCTACAGTCATGAAGTGATGCCTTAGTATACTTCAACGGTTCACCTGAATTGTAGATATACTACGGTATATCTATGTAAGCCTTCTTGAGGATATCCAATTCAGGAACAGCCTTTCTGAGGATTAGAGATTACTCTCGATGTCCAAACCTATAAGTGCTGAAAATCCCACTAAGGAGATTCATTTCACGAATCGAGTCCTAAAGACGTGGGTCTTTACTTGGAAAACTATCCATAATATTGACAACTGTCCTTCCCGGGATTCGGACGGCTGATGTTCCCGACCAAGATGAATGGAATCAAGACATTTATCTGGAAAACAATCGTAGTGGTCTAATATTTATGAAAATTCTACAATGATCGATTGGTGGTTACCAGACAGCACCAATGAAGGAACATCAAGGAAGGCCGATACCATCAGGACACTCATCAACATCCACACAACTCAACATGCTCATATCAACATCAGAATGAAAGACAAAGATTAACAACTTTCAAAGAAAGTTCTCTCCAAAGATCTATGTAAAGAAAAAGTTCAAGAATCTTCAAAGATAAGAAGTTAAATACCAATGCAATGCAACGGGAACTACACAAATATGAATAATCAAAGAAAAAGTGAAGAATGAGCATGTTGGAAAAAGCGTTAAGACACCAAACACAAAAGAAGTTGATGAATTCAAGGCGACACCATCATATGATCACAAGAACAAAGAACAAGAACATAGGACAAAGAACAAAGACCAAAGTAAAAAAGATAATTATTTTTTGAAGACGTCTAAAGCTATAAAAGTCAAAGATCAAGATGAAAAAGATTATGACGTCAAGCAACCTTTGATGACCAACCCTTAGGGGGAGATTGTTGGGAATATATTTTGTTTATATCAAGTGTCGGTCATTGCGTTTTGTAATAGGTTGCTTTAGTATTATTATTCACATGTTATTATGTTTATTAGTGTTTAAGTATGTTTAAGTCCATGGGCCTTAGGATAATATGTTAGGAAAGCCCATGAGATGGAAGCCCTAGCCAAAGGGTATAAATAATGTGCTAACCCTCCAAGGAGGGTGTTGGTTCTTTCAATACAAAGTTTTTTTTCATTTTACACAAGTTCCATTGACTCTCTCTTTCTCTCTCTAACTTTTTCTCTCTAAGATAATATGTTGTATGTAATCAATATGATGACCTAACACAAGTAAATAGTATGGTGGATTATACTAGTTTGACAATGATAAACAATATATTAAAAATAATCTGGTTGATTCTGGTGCCTTTGTTTGTTTATCTCAGCAAGATTGGCACTGCATGCATGGTCATCCAGCAGAACCTGTTTTGAATGTTATAAAATAAAATTTGTAGTTTGATTCTAAAACTGAAAATATTGTTTGTGAAATTTGTCAAAGGACTAAACAAATTAGAGAACATTTTCTTTTAAGTGATCATGTGTCTTCTGTGTTGGGAGAAGTTGTGCATTTAAATTTATGGGGTACTTATAGAGTTGTACGTAAAGAAGGTTATAAATATATATATTCTTTTAACTATTGTGGATGATTACACAAGGGATGTTTGGGTATACCTTATTAAAATAAAAAATGAATTACCTTATGTTATATCGGGTTTTTATAATCTGATTGAAAATCAGTTTAATATAACCATTAAAATTTTTAGAAGTGAAAATGGTACTGAGTTTGTAAATATAACTATTAAAAGTTTCTGTGCTAAAAACGATATTACTCATTAGACATATTGTGTTTATACTCCACAACAAAATGATATTCCTGAGAGCAAATGAAGGCATCTTTTGAATGTATTTTAATTGCTACTATCTTATTAACAGATTGTCTACTTCTTGCTAAATGGAAAATCTCCTTATGCATTGATATGAAAAAAGTCTCCTGCTCTTTCTCATTTAAGAGTTTTTGGTTGTCTGTGCTTTGCTACTATTGTTAATAATTTTGGGAAGCTTACAAGTAGGTCTAAGAAATGTGTTATGATTGGATATTCTAGTTTAAAAAAAAGATATAGGTTGTAGAGTCTTGATAAGCATTAGTTCATCTTTTCTACTTCTGAGTTTCACTTCAAACTCTATACTAACTATGGCGTAGAGACAAATGCTTCTCTGGGTAGAAGCATTGATCTCATACTTCTTCAAGATTTCTTCAAACTTAATCTAATATTCGTGTCTTTTCGTTCCAATGCTTCATTGTATCCTATTACACAAATATAAAACAGTTAAGTACCAAATTCACATAAAATGATATAAAATAAAGTAATAAACATGATATAATGATAATTAAAAAGTGATATTATTTGATGTTAACAAAGCACATGTTTTATCTCTCAATCTATAGCTTCATCTACGATTCTAACAACAATTATTGCTTTTGTTAATAATATCCCAAGTTCATCTTAAAGCTTAATAGAAAAATCACATGTAAGCTTTTCATACTCAGAAATTAAATATCCATAAACATCATATTTTGTCTGTTTTACCATGTACTCTTTCAAGAATCATGATTGTAAAAGTGATAACCAAATTTCAAAAGGACAATGGATCAACTCTACCTCTTACTTTACTTCTTATGTCCATATCCATAAGATAAAATAACTTATCTTGATAAGAAGAGAGTAACATGAAAACGAAATAAAAAACCTTAAGATATGATCAAAGTTTGTACCGTCTCACTTTTTAATCCCTTGAGAGTCTAATCGAACTTATAATTGGTTATCTTATGACATTTTCTTCATTTGATTCTTTAGTGGCACCAAATATTTTGTTTTATGCCTTAGCTTTTATATAGTGGTTAGACTATCGTTTTAATGAAGTACAAGTGTCTTTGGCAGGTGTTATGGAGACAAAAGTAAAATAAACTGTTCTAAATGAGTAATAAAAAAAAGGTGCTGTTATTTTTTACGAAAGCAAATGTTGTTGGAACTAGAAATGAAATATAGTTAGAGATGGAAAAAAAATTATAAAAAAAACTATTTTTATATGCCAAATGTAGTAGTATTTAACTTTTAAAGATTATGAAAGATCAATTTATTTATTATCTTTTATAATTTTTGTTAAAAAAAAAAAAAAAAAAAAAAAAAAAAAAAAAAAAAAAAACCCTTAAATTTTGAATAGCTTACCTTTTTTAAATAACAAGAATAATCTATACTACATTATACATTTGGAAATATTCTATAATTATAAAGGCTTAAAAGTCAGACTTTTTCCTTGCTTATTATATAAAGATTTCAAAATTAATTTGTTAGGAAACAAGTTGGATAAGAAGTTTATTAAGAAACGGTTGGTTGTTCAAATTAAAATTATTTGGCTTAACCATATCTAATATCTCTACTTATAAAGCATGAAGACAGCTAAACGTGTAACCAAATAACGCAAAATATAATCACATGGTAATTGCCGCCGCATTGCCCGAGTACCGTTCTAGTTTTTTAATAATTCCGCGTGTTATATATACATACCGGAATGAGTTTGTAACTGCGACTTGCAACATATATAGATTAAGTCTTATTGACGAGGACATTATCATTTGTATATTTTAAAGACCATATCTTGTCTTCCTTGCCTTTGGAAAATAACAGCAAGAATATAGTTTAATATATAAAATATCTTTACCAGTAATAAACTATAAATGTCTCTGAGTCTGTCGGTGATTTGCATTTCGTTGCATTCAAATTCCGTTTATCTAGTACGATCGTCTTTTATGGATCATAATGTTTGACAAAAATAAATGTTTTTGTAACTAGAGATGAATCAACAAAATTTGTTGTATTAACGTTACTTATTGTTTTATCATCGGAGATCATTATCGTTTTCTGAAAATAGTTGATCGCAAAATTGCCGCTCATACCTAAAGACAAAGCAAGTAATGATGTAAAAATAAGCGTAACGCAAAAGTAAAAACCGCAAGCAATAAAAAACTATGCCACCAAATATGATTATGTTTCCGTTCAATTAAACAATAAAGAAGATGATAGTAGAACAGAAGATCTAGCTTTCAACATATATTCTAGTTTGTCCGTTTTAACAACTCTGTTTCAAAATGCGAGGATTGTTAGATGATTAGATTAGTTGGCCAAAATCTAATTGTGAGTTTGAATTCATTAGTTTTATGGTTTGATATACTTGTTTAATAAGCTATAAATTTATTATAAATACATATGCAATTCTTATTATGTAATCACAAAAACACAATCAATAATGTAAACCTTTTACTGTTATACAAACTAGTTATAATACTTGTGCACGCACAGGGTTTTTAAAATTTCGTTTTGATTATATATTATTATCGATTAAGAAATGAACCACTTAACATATTTCAAATGGTTTTACTTTGTGTACTAAAAATAAAAAATCACATGTATATATGTTATAATCTACTTATTATTTTAGGAGAATGCTTTTGGATTAAAAATTATATTGTATTATTCAAGAAAAATCACATGATGATACTTGACTTACATGAGATGTTAGTGATATATTCTTTTAGTTTTGCAAACCCGTGCTATCAATTTACGATGTGTTTTGTAATTATGGTATTTCTTTTACTTATATTTTAGTTAAAATATGTAGCATATTTAGATAGCTTTGAAGATTGATTGATTTCCTTTATTATTAATAACCATCATACCATATTTACTAATGTACCTAGTTGTTTGAAAAATTGTATTTTCATAAGTTTGTGAATTTACTTCTCATGTTTGATCATACAATTATCAAATTAACATAGATACTTACACTATAGCTTCTTTATTACATAAAAAGAAACGAAAAAAGATGTAATGGTAGAACTCAAATTTAATCTTACGTTTATGTATAATGTATAAGAATAGTTTTTCTCCAAGCCTGAACTATATAAAGAAATTATTATTACTTGTATAAGTAAATTATAAATGCATGAAAAAAAATGACATAGAGTACATTCGCAAGCCATTTAGGATTGTTTGAATCCTTACTGACCTTTCACTTTAGTGCAACTTTCTTCACAATTGGCTTAAATTATCAAGGTAAAAGACACCCATATTTTAGACCGTTGGTTGACACCCATATTGTTATCAATGACAGCAAACACCTACTAAGTTTCATTAACTCATTTAAAGACAAATTACACTCCGAAAAGAATTCCTTCCATAAAAGTCCCTATATTGGCACTAAAACACATCTTTGGTACATTAAAATACATTAATGTATTATCTAAATCAGCAATTCAACTTAATTATACATTCATACCTTGAGCAGGCGTAGAAAATCCTTCCACGACAATCACGTTTTGGTACTTAATCTTTCTCTAAAAAGCGCACACAACAAATTGGATTACACTTTAGTGTGTGCGATAAGATAATAAAACTGTAAAAAGGACTAACATGTTGCATTATAGTGAGGATAAGAACGAAGTTAGTCATAACATCAAATAAGAAAACTTCATATTAGAACTAAAGGGGAGTTTGGTTATGCTTATTAAAGGTACTTATTGGCTTATTCAATTACCATAACACAATAAGTTTATGATAAAGCTACAAGCTTTTTTTAGAAGCTTAGTAAAAAATCCCTGAACTCACAACTAAGTCTATTAAAGCTTAGTGTGTTTATAGTAAAAACACAAATATTAAGTGTAAAAGTTTTCAATAAAACAGAAAAAGAGTTACTAAAAGTTGGTGTGTATAACAAAAAAGTTAAACCATAAAAAAAGGTTACTAAAAACTATCAGCTATATAAGGCATAATCCAAAGTTCTGTTGAGGTCTCTTTCGGATTCTATTCAGAAGCAAAAAGAGGTTTACACATAAATATAGAATAATGGTTGTATCTCACATCCGTGATTACTAACTCAATAACATTATCGCAATATAGGGGTAATAACCTAATAAAAACTATATATTCTTGCTGAATAATTCTCACGTACGTACTTTTAATTTTTTTACAACTGCCAACTATTACATTATTTTATTATTATTTTGATAAAACATCATGTCAATGAATAATGTTAGGTTACCATCTAAGTTTTTTTTTTTTTTTTTTTTTTTTTTTTTTTTTTTTTTTTTTTAAGGAGGTGATTGTTATCAAATAAGGACTGTGATGCGTGCATTTTTTATATAATTTAAGGAAATCACGTTCTATATTAAACAATGACTATCTAACCCATGTGTTTGTTTTTTTTTTTTTTTTTTTTAATAATTAGCTTTGTATAACGTTTTTAACTGGCAGACATGTTGAGGTTGAGGTTGATTTTGTTGTTTAACTTTAACTATTGATATCATGTTGTACAAAATGTGTGAATTTAGTAGCACATAATGAGCGCTGATGAAGTTAAATTATGCTTCGTAAAGTTTTTAAAATGTTTTTATGGATATCCATATACAAATTTTAAATAAGAATTTCATGAGTCGTTATGATAAGTAGAACCGTGTATATTTATTTTCATATCACAGTATCATGCTTACTATTTGATATTCATATTCCCAGGTTATTAATAATTTAGTCGTATTTTAAACCCGTGTGCTCATAAATTAAACTTTTAAATAGTAACATGAGTCTTTATTTAAAAAATATTCTAATAGATGAAAGTTTAAAACTAACATTAGTTTAAAAAATTATTTAACGTATATTAAAACTAATTCACATATTTACCAAATTTTGTAATTTTAATGGATGAAAGTTTAAAAACAAATACTAATACTCATGTAATTTTAAACAAAGTTAATATTATAAAGTATAGGGGGTATAAAGTGTAAGGGGTTATTTGTGTTTTTTCTAAAGTTATTAAAAAACATGAAAACTTGTAATTTTACACTTTACTCTATATAGATTATTTAAAATTCATTAACTAAAGTTTTATTAATTACTTCATCTTATTTTAAGTTTTTGATTTCATAAATTTGACACCTATATTTTTATGCATTTTTTTTTCTTAACCAAATTTCTCCACCAAATTTATTAAGTTTGACTAAAATCAATTTAATTTTGACTTTTTTATTGACCAATCATGTTGCTCGATTTCGCCCACGTGACAAAATCGAGCTCTCCTATTGATCCAATTTTTTTTCAATGAGAAGGGATTTGCAAAAACTCTCCGAAATGATATAATTATTTTATTATATAAAAGATTATTAACATTTCAATACAAAATGTTGAAAGTTGAGTAGATGCTCTTGCTCCAACAAAAGGTGGCCTTTGGTTTTCAGCAATATTTGAACACATTAAGTTTACTAGTTGATATGGATCATGGTTTCTTATAAAAGAAAAAAATTTAAAAAATTAAAATCTAGGCTTTCGATCGATGCAAAAACTAGTCGAAGTAGGAAAATCAAATCTATTTAACATATCACATACCAACAAATATAAACTAGAAAGCGGTATTTTTGTCATTTAAATACTAGGTCTATTTCTGCATAGTTGTAAAATGCGAATGAGATAATTTAAAAAATATCGAGTAGCATTTGGCATTCTCCAGAATCAAAGTGTGTCCAAATGTATGTGTATTTTTCTTATACATATATAGAACAACGCACAGCTCATGACGATTTATAGGTATTCATGTTTATTTAAATCAATCCTGACTTATAAACGACCATACAATTTCGATCATGGATGTTTGTTTGTTATTTTACAATTATCTAGCAACACAATTAAGAAACAAAAAATAGCATGACAATTAGACAATGATAAATAATAATAATAATAATAATAATAATAATAATAATAATAATAATAATAATAATAATAATAATTAAAAAAAAAAAAAAAAAAAAAAAAAAAAAAAAAAAACAAATCTATAGTAAACTGCTGCATAAATACGTATTTGTACCTATAAAAGTAAATAAATTTACATGTTCAAAATATATGTTGTATAAAGTGGCGGAGCCAGGAAATCCAATCGAAAGGGGCAACGGCGATTCAATAACGGGTTGAAAATTTTTAACAGTAAAAACTAAAATGAATCAGGCCGGGTCAACATAAATTAAATGCAAAAACCACTTACGTTAGGCAATTAACACTAACAAACTAGCGATGTATATCAATCGATAATGCACTTTCATCAAGTTAATTTTAAAAAATATCTACTTGACTTGTAATCTATCTCCTTTATAAATGTAAACATATAATTAACTCACGAATTTTAATATGGATTGTTTTTAAGAAATGTTAACATAAGTAATCTTGTTTCAACAAATAGAACATATACGTGAAACTAAACTTAATTTTGAGCTAAAACAACAACGCCATAGGGCTACTGGACTATAAGGCATCGACATAGATATGCAAACTAAAAAGTTCACATATATCTAAATGATCTGTTAAGAATCCCAATTTGTAAATTGAAAATAAAGCCTTTATAGGTAAATCAAAAGTAAAATACAAACTTAAATAAAAATGTACTATTATTTAATATTTAATTATATATATATATATTAAGAGGCGAGCCCTTTAGCAACAGTGCTTTGGCCCCTTATTTTTTATGGCCCATCCAAACCCGCTAACCACATTATGACCAAAACCCGGATCCATCAAAATCATCACTTTTACTCACTCTCTCAATATAGCTGACTCCGGCACCGATAAAAGACCCACCAACCCAACCCGATCGGACTATCAATCGGGGCATCTACAGTTTTTGGTGTGAGTATTGCTACAGAAACGTGCTACAGGAACATGGATTGTGGCTAATCTTTTGCCATCTATTTTTAGGTGATCACTTGCCTTCCCAACTTCATTATAACAAGGGTTCTAGATACTTCACTCATCTTAATCTTTGCATGTTGTTTCATTGTCTCTTTGCAGCCTTTGGACTTCTGCTCTCTTCCTGCTTGCTATTCATAGGTTTGTACTCATTGTTTTTTTTATAATGTGGTTGAATAATTTAATTAGGGTTTTCATATAATTGCTAGATTAGGGTTTGTATTAGCTTTTTTGATTTGTGAATTAGCTCCTTCATATGTGTAACAGTTGAATAATTTGATTAGGGTTTTCATATAATTTGGGGATCTTTTTGAATTTGGATGCTTTTTATATAAAGTTTTTTTTTTTTTTTTTTTTTTTTTTTTTTTTTTTTTTTTTTTTTGCTCCTGCTCTTTTTGGTTTTCAGCTGTGTAAAAGCTATGGTGGTGAGTGTATAAACTGATTTATATGTTCCTAAAAATGACGTCGTTCGTAATACCTAAATTGAGATGAAAATAGCTACGCTGGGATTTAGGAAGTGATTATTTAATTGTTGGGGGTTTGTGTTACCTTATTTATCAGGTTCATATGATCTCATTGATATAAAAACGGTTTGGAAGTAGAAGATAGGCAACCTTATCTATGTATTTTGTTTAATAGGTTTTAAGTATTTGATTTAAAGATTTGTTAGTTTTGTTAATCATGTTGTTTGGAATAGTTAATTATCAGTATTTGCAAATCTGATGCCCGCTTTTTCTTGCAGCTTATATGGAGTCGTATTGACACTTTTGACGGCGTGTTATGCGCAACCTTATTATGGCCTCTGCTGATGGTTGCTTTCTTGATATAAATAACAGCCGATGATGATAGTACTAAATTTATGCGTTTGTTATGGAGTGAAAGATAGCCGTATCTTGGCGGGGCAGCACCATAGGGTTGGTGTTTGCAGCCATGGCTATCAGTTATTGATCGTATTCGGTAAAAGTGGACCGTATCTTGGCGGGGCAGCATGACGTCCTGTTTGCAGCCATGGCGGGTTCCATACACGCTTGCTTGCATCTACTGATGCCACGTTATGTATCGTTGATTGATTTGATTATTGACAGGTAACATTCCTGTTTATGAATCTGTTGTCATTTTATTATAGGCGATGATGAGACTGCTGCGTTTGTGCGTTAATTATTTTGCAGTTGCAATATGTTGGTTGATTGTGAAGGGTGACATCATCACGTATCTTGGCAGGGCAGCACGACATCGTGCTTGCAACCATGGTAGTAGATTTGTGAAGTTTCTGAGTTTGTAGCTACGCTGGGTTAATCCTTATTTTTCTGTTTACATTGGCTTAAATCTTATACAATGTCTGTGGTCGAAGAATGTATAGAGTCGAGGCGATGACGATACTTTTATGCGTTTATGTCTTTGGTAAGCGTGGTTTATGAACTCCCGTATCTTGGCAAGGCAGTCACATCCACGTGGTTGCAGCCATGACGGGACTTTGGTGCCACTTCCATACTCGCAGTTGCATAGTCTGCTTATACCGGTATCTTGGCATGGCAATGTGACTTGAATTAGGATTGCAGCCATGGCTGGTGCTTTATGTCGGATTTTAAAATGCATATCTGAGCCTTTTACAAATTTGAAAAAACATTTCCTAGAACGTTCAACTTAGTATTTCAAGCGAGTCTTCAAAGAACTTATGATATACCGTATCCGGACCAACATCGCTTAAAGATTAGTTTGTAATTTTTTTTCTCACTAAATGATATGTTAAAAATATTAGATGCGCTCATGATGAATTCAGCTTATGATATACCATATCTTGACTGGTATGTGTTGTATGATTTGCGCGGCCATCAGCTGACTTTCTTTTGTGTTTGATTTGTAGGCTATCAAGGACATTGGGCATTATTTTGGCCATGCAACATAATCCAAATTGTAGTTGCAGCCCATGGCGGGTATTCGTTCTTTGCGCCTTTGTTTCCACGCCCATATCTTAAGAGCTATACAGTGGTATGATGATTGGCTACGATGAGTCTGAATAGGCTCAATTAAAGCTGTGGAACAAGAAGAGGTATAATATTTTGTATTCACGTGTTCTTTTGTAAGGTTCACGTTCACATTTATATAATAAACAAACAACTACATACTTTTGCCATTGAGTCTCATAAGATAGTTTGAAAAAAGGTCAACGGTTGTTTTATTTATCTTCCTAATTATTTTCCCCTACTTTCTATATGTACATCAGAAGAAGGTTCAACTTCGCAGACAACTGGAAATCTGCCACGCCCAATGAAACCACAACTGGAAGTTCCACAAACGGCCAGAACAACCTACTGTGGAAGCCAGCCCACACCCGCTGGTATGACAAATGCCTTTCGCTTTTGCACTTTCATTTACTTTTTAAGCAATGTCTTTTACAATAGTTAAATGACTAATGTGATATTCATAATATTAAACCATTCTTAGATGTGCCGTAAATGGAGGGTCAACCTGAAAGAAGAGCAAATGTGGCTACCGGTACAGGACCATCAACTGAAGGTCAACAAACTTCTGAATAAAACAGTTTTGGGCCGCGTCGTAGGCGCACAGGTATAGCAAATGTGTTGCGACATTTTAGTGTGCTTAAAATGAATGCTGATTTGTTTGGCAATGGGTTTAGTCGTCGTAATTAGTTTCTTATGTGACCTGAATAATTTTTTTTTACAAGAAATAACGGAGCCCTTCTCTTGCCTCACACTACTATGGATGAAGGTAAGCTTACGATTTTTTTAAGACCTGGAAACAAAAGTGAGGCTTAGTTTTGAGTGTTTGTAATTAGTGATTCGATTGAAGTTGTGTACTCTTCTATCAAATGTTTACGGATTTCATATTCAAAATCTGTTAGATGTGCCTATAAGAATTAGGCGCTGTTTGTGATTGTATCTCGGGTCAAACTATATCCTAATTGTTTAGAGCAGGTTAAGTGCTTGGGATGGTTGCCGGTTAACCCAACAACACCTATTGCCATTTCCTCTACTCTTTGAAGCTGCCAAGGTATGAAATAACAATGATTATCTTTATTTGACATATTTCTTTCGATTTTGTAAATAAGCAGTTTTAAATGTTTGTTGCAACTATTACAGGTAAAAAGTCTAAAATAAGCACTCATCAAACATTTTAAAAATTTTGCAGGTTGCGTCGCTCATGATAATCCCAATCTTCTTGATAAGGTCACATGATTTTGGCCAGATGCTTGAGTTGCTACATGTGCACACCATACTTCCCTTTATCAACCCTCTCCTAGATGTGAGATAGTGATGGCAATATGTTGAGTAAATTAGGTAACATGTCAAAATAAGTTCGGGTCAATTACTGTATTTCTTAGCGTGTCGAAACAAATTAACTTTTGTAAACATACATATTTTTTTTTTCAGAAAAGCTGGACTGAATATGCATACTTTTCATTATGGGATTTTTTTTTTTTTTTTTTTTTTTTTTTTTTTTTTTTTTTTTTTCTAAAACACCAAGCAATGTTCTTAATTTTCAAATAGACAAGTTAATTATTTTAGTATAATTACTATTACATTTGATAAATGTCTTCACATTTCCGATCTTTTGTTTTCCTTATGATACAGAGCAAGGTATATTAAAATGGTGTGAAAATGGTGGAAAGTGGATGTCTGGATTAAAAATGTACATATTTTTAGATGGCATCCAATGCTTTTATACGACCATGATGCTACAGGTAATTCAGTGTCGGTTTCTTTGAGAATTACCCTGTTTTAGTTGATATTAATGTTTGAAACTCTTAATCAACTTTATTTTAGTACATAATGCATTTGTATGACACTTACATAATGCATTCCTACTATTTTGGCTATTTCAGGGTACAATGGCAGTTAAGGATTGTAACCTCCTTCAATGGCAATTGGCAGACCTATTTATTCTACTAAAATGAATTTTAGAGGTAAAGTATGCGAGTCACTCATTTGATGATGATCACTGAATGTAGGCGTTTGTATAACTCTATAAAATCTTTGATAAGGAGAAAGAGTCATTTTGCTAATAGATGCTAAACTGAAAAGTTGGTATGTAATGTTTGTTTTTTATGATATTGCGTTTATGTGTTTCTTTGTTTTTATGCTAAACTGAAAATGCAGGTATATAACTTCTGACCCGCTTTACTTTTTGACCCATTTGTTTTTATTTAGGTATATAAAGACCAACTCTCGGCAGAATTGCAAATACCTTGAAGAATTTCAGGCAGCCAACTCATCACCAATCGAACCAAAAAGTTTAGACAAACCACTTGCCAAAATACCAATTGCTGCACACAATATGGAAAAGGAGGGGGAGATTAAATATAGAAAGAGTTAACAATGATAAAACAGAAAGCTAAAGGAGCAGTCTTAATGTCAATACCTTCGCCGCCACTAACAACAATACAGAAAATGTTTAGACCGTGAATACAGGTTGGTCACTTTTAATTTATTTTTAGCCGCTTTTCAGCTATGGTTTTAGAGTAGATAGATGTTATGCTGAGCATGAGTCAATGAGACCAAATGTTCATAAGTGGAGAACCCAATACGTATCAGATGAACACAAATTTCAACTAACAAGGCTGCTACAACATAAGGTTTAATTAGTTTAGGCTGCTGCAAGAATAGCATGAGTTTGAGGTTACAATAGGAATGAGGAGTGTTTGGTTCAGGATATAATAAGAAAAAATGTGTTTGGAGCGGACTACAAATGAATCGATCGAAGACCGTGAAAGTTTGTGTCTGTATGTAGAAAATAAGCATTTAAAATTACATACTTTATTACCTGCATTTTAAAAAAAATAAAATAATCAATTTCAAATGAAACAATCCCAAACAGTCCTTGCTTTCATGTAAACGTTTTTGATTATGTCTATGAGTTTATCTGGAATGGAAGAGTTTTATGGGATTTCTTATTAAAATTTTCAATGTACTTATTGCATTTTGGTGTTGGCAATGGACGTCACAAGATCAAACATAGAGGATACTGATATGGGGATCCACAAGGAACCAAGCTAAGATTTTAAAGAACTGTATGGGCATCACCCAGGATGAACTCTGATCATCACCAAGGAGCTAAACATCATCTGTGAGCTTGAAAAAATTATTTCTTTCTAGCAAGAATTTGTAAATACCAGTTGCAATTGTTCTATTTTTAATATGTAAATGGCAGTTGCAATTGTTCTATTTTTAAATATTTAAATGGCACTTGCAATACATATCTGATGTTATTCTTAATGTGTAAATGACAGTTTCAATTGTTCTATTTTTTTTTATAAAAATCTCTCTTTGTGTATTGCCAGTTTAATATCTAATTAGTAGGAAGCATTTAGTTCACTAAACTTCCTGCATACATTACTATGATACTCCATATATATTAGTAAATCCAATGTATTAACAGTTCACGCCACAGCGAACACACTATACAAAACACTCCGTTGACAAAACCCGCCGCGAAGCGCGGGTTTCAAACCTAGTTTACTATATTTAATGTTACTCAATTTCCAATATCTTAAGTTTGTCGTTGTCCTCTCAGCCTTTGTATTCTCATCATCAACCTCCATTCTCCATCTCCTGTACTTATTAATACACGATTTCCAGAAGAAAAAAAATAACTTCAAGATTGAATTAATGATTTATTATTTTGCTTCTACTCGCTATTTGATTGATGCTAATACTTTAGTAATGGATTATAATGCTACTCGTTCGAATTGTTGTATTCCCATCAAAGTTAATGTCTTCTTGTGGAGATTAGTTCTTAATAAGCTTCCTACTAGGGTGAACTTGGATAGAAAGGCATTGATGTAGCTTCAACCTTGTGTCCCATTTGTTGTGAGGACGTTGAAACTGTTAATCACATCTTCTTCTCTTGCGAAATGTGTAGGATCGAACATTTCTTATAGTTTAGGTTGATATATTATGGTGTGGTCGGGTGGTCGACCGGAGTAGCCAAACACACCTATGGTGGTGGTGGTGTAGAGAGAGAAAGACTAGAGAGAAGAAAGAGAGAGTGATGTAGAAAGATGAAATATTATTAAGCAACACACACCTCACAAGTGAAACTTGTGAGGGTATTTATACTAGTACAAGCATAAGGTTTTGATATCTCACAACCCTTCCTAGGATATGTTGTTATACCACAACATTCTTAGCCCCCCCCCCCCCCCCCCCCCCTGATGTGATAAAATCAAATCAATATTATATATTATAGTATTACTCAAGAAATCCGCAAAAAAATACGGATAATCCAAAGTCGTAGTCCGTGTGATGGGTGAATGGAATTTTGAATTCCCGATTCGTGAAACGTGTCGTGAAAGTGGTAAAAAGTAATTTTGATAAGATTATACTAATGAAAAAGTAAATGAAGCACAAATAATCACTTAAGCACGTATTTCAAGTAATTAAACCAAAAACGTAACGTAGGATAAAAAACGTAAGCTAAAACGTAAAATAAACGTTAACGCGCAAAATAAAACGTGAAATTTAAGCTACACTAATCCTACGGACTTGAAAATAATTTTCCTAAATTAAAAATGATAAAAGAAAATTTTGAGAAAAAAAAAATTTTGACTTTTAATTTAATTTTTATGAATTAAAAACTAATTTATCTAATTAAAAATTAAAAGAAAATGCAAATAAAGTGAGAAAAATGCAAAATAAATTTTGAAAATTCAAAAATAACTAAAAACTATTTTTAAAACTGAAAATCTATTTTATTGACTTTTTGTGTAATTTTTGGTACTTAAAAACTATTAAAACTAATCAAAAAGTAATAAAAATTCAAATTAAATTTAAAATAAATGGGAAAAATGCAAAATTAATTTCTAAAATTCTAAAATAAATGAAGACTAATTTCTAAAATATTTTTGGATTTTTTAGGCTTTTTCTGATTTTTTTTGGAATTTTTGGTAATTAAATAGTATTAAAAATTGATTAAAAATGAAAATTAAATAAGAAAAATAGCAAATGAAGTCAGAAAAATATGAAAAATTCTGAGAAAATCTAAAATATTATTATAAAGCTAGGAAAAATTTGAAAAGTTGAAAATAGGCACTGGAAGTGCTATTTGGCTTAAAAACAGCTTATATGAGTGCATATTTATAAGCAAAACTTGACCAAAGTGAATGAAACTTAAACCAAATGATATTAAGACTCAAATAAGCAATAGTAAGACCAAATGAATCTCAGAAATATAGATAGGGCTCAAATATATGTGAATAAGCACTTATGAAATAGCAAATAAGCAAACAGTGAATGCTAAGAGCTCAAACTCAATGAGAACAGTTACTAAAAGCACAATGGAACTTAATTGAACAATAAAACTCAGATAATCAGCCAGGGAACACATTTGCAGCCCTCAAATCAAAGACAGAAAATAGGTTCAATGCACTCAACTGATAGGCCTAATAAGCAATGTAGATAAGCTGAGTACTGAAAGCTTTTGGGGGCAAAAGCCTCTCTGATCAACTGAGATACGAACCTAACCAAGAAAACAGATACTAGATCCAATTTACTACTCTAAATGATGCCTAGGAATCTGACTTAAACCTGATGAGCAGGGTAACCTCTAAGCTTAACAGACAACTTCCAAGCTATTTTCAAGAAGTAAATCAAATCTAAACAGAGATTTTCTTTTTGAAATAGTTTCCCTTACTGCCAAACTTCTCAAAACAGCAATCCACAATGATTTCCAACCACAAATGAACTCTAAAAATGACCCCAAAGTTTTGACAGAAAACTGAACAACTAGTATTTGACTTTTTGATTTTTAATGAGACTTTGACCAAAATGACTTTTGATTATCAAACTTTAATTGTAAATGGAGTTTTGATCTAATGTATGAGTAAATCAAGCTACCTCTACAACTTATGCAACTAAATTAGTGATTATGCAACTGAATTTCTCAACTATCTATCTGATATGAATATTCAAAGGCTAATTTGACTTTTATAGCTATAAACTACTGCTCTAATGTTTGACAAAGTCTAAACACCACCTAAGTTTGATGCCTAAATACTTAATACCCTCTGAAACAATAACCACACTAGCAAACTACAATGATCCAAACACCCTTGATAGTAACTGTTTCAATTGTATATGAATCCACAGAACCTCAATTCAATGAATAAACAAGCAAAACCACCAAACTAATAGAGATAATGATCAAATATGATTGTATAAACCAATATCTCAGACCTCAAAACCCACAGAATCAAATCACCACAGATCCAATGAGTATGACAGATAATGAAACAGTCACTTATCAAATATCCACCAACAGATGTGAAATGATGAAACAAGAATAAAGTATTAAGAAACTATTAATAATAAGCAGAAACAAGTAACATAAACAGATCTAAGCTACAATTAATCTACTGATGCAATTCAGAATGAAACTTAAAATGGAACTTACAAATCAAATACCCCCTCAGCAGAACAGAGGGGGTTTCGCTAAGCTTGCCTGTCTTTAAGACAGGCCAATGGACACCTTGTGGCTGCCCTTAACTCCAAATAAGCTGAGCTTATATGAAATAAGCTAGGTTTGACTTTTGTTGACTTTATGGAATTTTGCAAAATAAAACTAAATAATCCCACTATAAGCTATAAGGAAGCTTAAATGAGACTAGTAATAACAGAATAAGCTATGTTGAAGCTTAAATGAAGAATTGAAACAATATTTTTTTATTTTTTTCTGATTTTTTTATTTTTTTGATTTTTCAATATAAGATGAAACAACAATGAAAACTTACAAAAATAAATTAACAACTAATGATTTAAGCTAATTATAAAGTAAATACTTGAAACTGAACAATAAGGAAAAATAAAACAATAAGCTGTAAAGGAAATTCTGAATTATATTAAATAAAAAGTTGAGTACAATGCTTTAAAAGGAAATTACAATAAAACATTAAACTAAACTTAAACTTATAAAAAAAACCTACATATAAAACTACACACCAATGACTGATGAAGGGGGTATTTATAGGAAGCATGGAGTTGCTCTTGGATCCTTCTAGCACATACAGCTCATCAATCCGCGTGAGATTTGTGTTTCTTTGATGTAATATCGTCCCTTGGATGAACCTTAGCCTCCAATCTTTAATCCACAGCCCTAGGATCATGATTTCTCCAATCATTTGGTACTCACTCACACACGGATTGCCTCTCTGGCATTCCCTGACATGTCAGAGTGTTTCTAGAAGCCTTTAATTGTATGATAGTGCCCTTACTCGCTGTGAATTGAAATTCTACTTGTGTGAATAGTAGTTAGGGTTCTAGGCTTTCTGGGTAAATGTTAAATTTTGGGGGCGGGTAAAATATATGGGGTTTTTATTATTTGGTGTTTGACCGGGTCATTTGACCAGGCTGGGTAAAGGGTGGTGTGGTGATGGGTAATATTAATAAGGTACTGGGCTTATGATTGTTGGACTTGTGGGATTTGTTGGGTTTTTATGGATGGGTATTTTTTTGATCCGGTTGTAGTATATAGTTTAGGACTAATAAATTTAAACAAGGACCAATGTTGTTAAATTTTGAAAATTAGGGGACCAATTCTGACTATTCTCCAAAATATTTTCCAAGGGCAATTCTTGTAAATCTTTGATTCATGAAGGACCATTTTGTCTTATCTTCAATATTACTCCAGGGACCATTTTTGTAATTTCCTGAAAGTATAGGGACTGAAATTGCCAATCTCTCTAATGACATTTTGAGATTTCTTTTATCATTTTGCTTCCCCGGCTCCGGCTTTTGTCCTTTTTCCAATCTGGTGCTCGTTTTTGTCGGTTTTGGCTTTGTTTTTGTTCATTTTTTACATATTCGTACCTGCACATACACAAATACAAAAACATACATTCTCTTGGCATACTTGGTTAGTATTTGGTGTATTTGATCTGATTTAAGGCCTAAAAATGATGTGTGAATAATCACGCATCACCCCCCCCCCCCCCCCCGAGACTATACAAGTTTCTCGGGGGTGAGATATCTAATCTAGTAACTATCTAGTATTTCTGTGTTCCAACAAGGTGGATTTCATGGCTTGATTCCATCATCTATCGTCTAAGGCGAAGTCCTTGTTGGAAGGGGTTGGAGGACTCTCATGTGGTCTATGTGGAGTTTTCGTAATCGGTTGGTCTTCTCGGTCTCCCCTCCTAAGAAGGCGGTCTTATGGGATTTTATTGTGTCTCAATATTTTCTTTGGATTTCATCTAGAAATTCTAAGTTTAATCTTAGTTGGGTAGGGCAAATTAAAAATCCTTTAGTTTTCATTGACTCTATGTAATTTGTTCTAGCTTTTGCTAGTTTCTAATAATATTCCGCTGTTCCAAAAAAAATTGTTAATACAAATAATGTCAAAAACATTATTCACATTATTCGGTCTTCTTGTGTTTTGATAATCACAAAATATAAAGACATGTTACGTAAAGTTACGGTTGATAAGTTATAAACGAGGAAACTCGTTTCTTCCACGTAGCTACTACAACGTCACTTCAGGTATGAACAAACTTTATACTGACATTAGTAAAGTGATCAAAGAATTTTATTTTCTCCTACACTTACATTTTTAAGTTTCACAAAACATTTTTCATAAAAGTATTTTTTTGTTTTTAAAGAAATGTTTTATTAGGAAAATATATTCAAATTTCAAATGTGTAACAGCTATATTTTCCCTCAAAACAGTTAAGCTTTCACCAGATAAGTTTTCACCACGTCAGGACAAAAAGAGGAGCGTCTTGTCAGGACGGTCCCTTAAATGACCGGCGGTCCCTTGGTGATAAAGGACCGTCGCATGTTTAAAGGACCGTCACCTCCTTTCCTGTCGTGTATAAATGCTGAATTGTTCCTTCTCAGAAAATAATTCCTCTTGGCACAAAAACTTCCTGTTTCTCTTTTGTTTCTTCTTTGATCACTATAACATGTCGGTATATGTTTATAAGTGATTTCCTCTTCATATCAAAGTGCAAGAGAAGAACTCTCGACGTAGATGAAGAATCGAGATGTTGTATGAGTCTACACACAAACGTAAAAAGTGTTGCGGTTCTACTCTTCCCTCTATTTTCTTCTTGTTAATATTGTAAATATTTCCGACTTGTGTGTGAGTCAAGGATGGAGTTATTTGTGTGAACTTGGAAGAAGATGAAGATCCAAGAAGTCTTGTAACTAGAATAGGTCTTGTATTTGTTGTGAGGAGAGTGGAGTCTTGGTGTGTCTTAGTTTGAAGGCTTGGATTGGGTGATGATCTAAGTATGTCTTAGTGTGAAGGCTTGGATTGGGTGAAGATCCAAGTGTGTCATTTGTGTGAAGGCTTGGATTGGGTAAAGATCCAAGTAGGACAAGTGTGCTTGTTCGTGTGGCCACGTGGGCCTTGGAGTAGATTGGTTATAGCTAAGATTAGAACTCGACATTCCACTTAGTGTCGTTAAACTTTGTGTTAGCTTGTGTACGGATTGCTCCGCCTGAAGGAGTGTGTTGATATAGTGATTGATAACTCTCGAGTGTGGCACTCGGGGAGTGAAGTAGGATGAAGAGTGAGCTTCGTGCCGAACCACTATAAATCTCTGCGTCTCTTTGGTTGTGCTCTTTCCTTACTCTTTACATTACTTGTTTGTTTACATTTATTTGTAGCTTAATGGATATCACATAACTAGTAAAATTCAACAAGTTTGCAAAAGAGTATTAACCGGACCTAAAAATGGCGAAACATTTTAACAAGTAAAAAGAATCGGTGAAACTATTCAACCCCCCCCCCCCCCCTTTTTAGTTTCTACGATTGGTATAAGAGCGAGGTCATCAAGATCTTTAGAGTATACTGTACTTAAAAACTTGAATCGATGTATGGAGTCTGAAAGATATTTAGAAGGGAGTTCTTTGAATGAGCCACCATTTTTTCGAAAATGAAAAATTTGTCATGTAATAAAATTGAATTTGAAAGTTATGTGAAATCAATAGATCATGATCTTTGGCATGTCATTTCAATTGGTGATTTTCAACTAATTAAAACTAATTCCGAAAATTAAAATTTCATAAGAAAGTTTTGCAAAAATATTGAAGCAAAAAGTTGATTTATAAAGCTTTGCCGAAGGTTGAGTATGTTAGAATAATCTTATGTTAAACGACAAATGACATATGGAAAAATATTTTAAACTTTCATCAAGGAAATGTTCAAGCCAAAGATGATGAAACTAAGTTATTAGAAAAACACTTAGTTGAAGTAGATGCATGTACTACTGGTTCAAATGTTTTTGTTGTAGGTAATGTCACTGTCAAGGATCACATAAGCAACTTAGATAGTGTACTAATCTACGAGTCTTGGAGTAATACCGAAGAAGAAGACTACATGTGCCTTGAATGCGTAACTAATCTAGTGATTGATTCTTCAAGTGAGTGTTATTAAGTCTTGCATTACGTTCAATATATTTTATGGTAATGTGAAATTAAGGATAGCTAGCGGCCAAGGTATGTTTTCTCACAACCTTGACTATTATGCTTGTTATTTGAATGTTTGCTATACACTTATGTGACTATGTCATTAATCGTTGGTCGCTTGCATGCTAGATAACATTTGTGTGCTAATATGTGCTATATGCTTTGTTAAAATTAGACGTTACGTCTAAACGCTAATCCTTCTTTGGATTCAAGCAAATTATTTGGAAATAATGGTCTTACCACAACCATTATTAATATCGATTTTTTTTTGCGTCAATCAATCACTATAGACGATGCACACTCTTTTTGCTCTTTATCTTTTCTCTAGTTCTCGTCTATGACTTTTCTTGGGATTTACATGATTGACTTCTAGCCTCCTCGATGCAAGTCTCGTTCTTGAACCTCATCTCACGCACACTTTATCTTTTCTTCTTTTTCGACTCTAATTCCACTCTTCATTCAAGCGTATCAAATCTCTTCTATTTCTTCTGTCTCGATTCTACACCACACCCATTCCTTGACCTACTCGTGTGTATTGAGTCTCCTTAATGTTTAGGACCTTAGATTGTTAAGTAAACATGTTTTTAAAAGAAACTAACCAAAATACTCAAGTGGAAAAGTAAAATTCTTAGTGTTTTCAAAAATCAGTCAAAAACCAACTCACCCGAACCTCCTACTGCCGACGGTCCCTGACCAATTGGCGGTCCCATCGGCGGTCCCATATCGATAAGGGACCGTCTGGGCTCTTGAGACAGAAACATGCTTTCATCTCTGGAAAACAAATCAAAGACCTCTTTTGGAAAAACAATGATGAAAAACTTACCTACTCTTCCAAATAATTTATCTCACCAATCAAACGCTAATCAAAGGCCTACAATCCAAGATCATCAACAAATCAAGTACACCAATCATTAATTGTAAGTCAATTTAATCTAATTCTAATTCTTAACTCGAAATTAGGGTTTATATGAACACATTTTCAAAATTGGGGATTTTTAATGAAATCAACAACTATTAACACTAAATCATAACAATGTATCACTAACAACACTTGTATCAACATGTGAATTGTTTTAATTAGTGTATTTTGAAAAAGGGTCAAAAATAAAATTATCCCCGATCCAAATGAGTTGTTACTAATCATGTTTGGGAACGTAACAAAAATGTAATCATGCATTGTTAATACACATCAAAAACGTTTTCATGATCATGCATAAATATAAGGTGAAATTTCACTAAAATTAATGAGAATTGCAAATCGGACTAACCTCTCTCACTATTATAAAGGAATTAGAAAAGCTAGAATATGTTTATCATATTAATTTGTTAATTATTGTTCATGTAGGTGTAAACATGCTCCACATATTTGACCAAAGCTTTAGAGAAATTGAGTCTCGTTACATCCATGAAGGTCGAACTGTCGATCCTTTATATGTAACTTAGGAACATATCGATAGAGCCTTTCAAACAACTGGATTTGAGTGTCTTCTCACTATTAATGAATTCATTTGCCGTCGTTTCATACTAGAATTCTTTAGTGACGTCAAAATCAAACGTATTCAAGAAAACTCTATAAATCTCACATTTAGGATAGGATACTTCGGGTTTGCACTAACACTCGAGGAATTCGCTCAAATTCTTGGACATCCATGTCATGGGCAATGTGCCTATTCGGAAGACCGTGATCTTAACTCCTTTGTCAAAAATCGAGAACATGAAGGTCCAAATCAGACTTATATTTCTTCAAAAACTGAGTTAATCAACTCACTCTGTAACTCACCAGACGTTTTCTATCCTAATAGAATTCGGCTATGTGAGCTCCGTTATTTTCTCCAATCCATGGCGGTTATTTTGCGAGAAAATGCATTAAGTCTAGTAAAAGATCATGAGTATATACATGCAAGTATTGTTCACATTCTTTATTGCGTTCTCACTAGACAGCCATACAACCTCGCTTATCTATTCGCAATGCGAATCATGCATCTCAAGGATTATGACAATAAATCTATGCCTGGGATGTTCCTAACTCGTCTCTTCAATTACTTCATGAGAACGTATCCATACCTCCAAAACAATCACTACCCCCTTTGTAATCGAGTCTTAGAGCCCATAACTAGCCCACATATAACATCCTTCCTTACACCTATAGGAGCACGCATCGATGGTACGACAAGTGCGAGACACATCGAAGGAGAGTAATTGAAGGTAGTCAAGAAGTTCTTAAAGAGAAAGTAGAAGTAAAATGTCATCTAGAATACTTTTTATTGATATCTACGTTTATTGTTTATATGAACTAACTTATGATTATTAGACATGCTTGATTATTGTTTATGCTTGTATTTGGATGATGATATTGGTCGATTTTGCTCTTGGATGATAACTATTAAGTTTGAACTTATGTTTATGCAGTTCTGTGATATGTAGGAATGTGTTGTATATACAGATTGCATAAATGAAAAACTGAGTAAAATTTTGAAAACCCACTACCGGCGGTCCTTTATCGCCCTGGCGGTCCCCCTATGATAAAGGACCATCCGGCATTTAATGGACCGTCCCCTGGGGATCACAGATTTTTGCACTGTTTTCTTCCTTTCTGCAATCCTAAACCTATTGCATGTTTATCACCACCTTACCATGTTTAGATAAACAATTTTAGGTGCTAAATGTTTCCTAATGCATGCTTTGCCCAAACCATAACCATGTTTGATTATTTAAACACCTCTTCTCTTCTTCAACCTCATCACAATCATCTTTCATCTCTCCTTCATCCCCTGTAATGGCATCATCTTCCACTTCCTTACCAACCACAAACAAAGGACTCATAACCTCACTCAACTCACAACCACCAAACAAAAGGCCTAAGATCAAAATCATTCCACTTCAAACTAACTTCATTGATCTTACTCTTTGTGACACCACTCCCTCTCCAAAGTCTCCACCATCCTCACCTCAAGCACCTACTGCACCTCTCAAAACACCATCCACCAATGGAACATCCTACTCTTCATCAAAGCCATCCTCTAGCTCCAAGCCACCTCATTACCTTTCTCATAATTCATCAAAAATTTGTCTCCCTTGCTCACCCAATCTAGCTTGGGTGCTTACACTCCTTTTGTGAGTAATCAACCATCATCTCCTACCTTCTCTAGCTCTCCACCAAGAAACTCACATCCTCCTCTAACAAATTCTCCAAATCATACAACACCAAAGGGGCCTTTGGAAAACATTCCTCCCGCTCCACCATCATCTCCAAACCTTGCATCATGTTCCTTACTACTTTGTGAACAACCACACCGTTGGATATGCATGTTGCTTTCACAACTTTCATATCATTTCTACTCTTCGAGATGAACTCCATATAATGTTTGGCCACATTGAATCTCTTCTTGCACAACAAAATGTGCAACCAACTCCCCTTGCCAGCATGCCACCTTCGGCTCCACCCTCTTCCTCACCATCATCCTCTCCACCCCCAAACTAGATATATTCATATATCTAGTTAATATATATATATATATATATATATATATATATATATATATATATATATATATATATATATATATATATATATGTATATATATATATATGTATATATATATATATATATGTATGTATATATATATATGTATATATATATATATATGTATATATATATACATATGTATATATATACATATATACATATATATATATATACATATATATATATATATACATATATATATATATACATATATATATATATATACATATATATATATATATATATATATATATATATATATATATATATATATATATATATATATATATATGCATGTGCTTGTCTCTAACTTGTTTTTGTAGCACATCACCATTGCTCAATTCCCCGGTGCCCTCATCTAGGGGGAGCTTGTATTCCGTCGATCTCTTTTCTCTCCTCACATCGACGATGCCCTCTTAAGGATGCTTGCATTCCGTCGAATTCTTTCCTCTCCTCAACATTGACGAAGCCTTTTTGATTCTACAAAAAGGGGAGAAGTAACGGGAAAACTCATTAAAAATTTATCAACGCATAATTTCACCTAAAATGAGTTTATATTTTATAATCATCAAAAAGGGGGAGATTGTTAATACAGATAATGTCAAAAACGCTATTCGCATTATTCGATCTTCTTGTGTTTTGATAATCACAAAATATAAAGACATGTTACATAAAGTTATGGTTGATAAGTTTTTAATCGAGGAAACTCGTTTCTTCCACGTAGCTACTACAACGTCACTTCAGGTATGAACAAACTTTATACCGACATTAGTAAAGTGATCAAAGAATTTTATTTTCTCCTAAACTTACATTTTTAAGTTTGACAAAACATTTTTCACAAAAGTATTTTTGTGTTTTTAAAGAAATGTTTTATTAAGAAAATATATTCAAATTTCAAATATGTAACAGCTATATTTCCCGCCAAAATAGTTAAGCTTTCACCAGATAAGTTTTCACCACGTCAGGACAAAAAGAGGAGCGTCTTGTCGGGACGGTCCCTTAAATGACCGGTGGTCCTTAGTGATAAAGGACCGTCGCATGTTTAAGGGACCGTCACCTCCTTTCCTGTCGTGTATAAATATTGAACTGTTACTTCTTAGAAAATAATTCCTCTTGGCAAAAAACCTTTCTGTTTCTCTTTTCTTTCTTCTTTGATCACTATAACATGTCGGTATATGTTTATAAGTTATTTCCTCTTCATATCAAAGTGCAAGAGAAGAACTCTCGACGTAGATGAAGAATCGAGATGTTGTATGAGTCCACACACAAACGTAACAAGTGTTGCAATTCTACTCTTCCCTCTATTTTCTTCTTGTAAATATTGTAAATATTTCCGACTTGTGTGTGAGTCAAGGATAGAGATATTTGTGTGAACTTGGAAGAAGATGAAGATCCAAGAAGTCTTGTAACTAGAATAGATCTTGTATTTGTTGTGAGGAGAGTGGAGTCTTGGTGTGTCTTAGTGTGAAGGCTTGGATTGGGTGATGATCCAAGTATGTCTTAGTGTGAAGGCTTGGATTGGGTGAAGATCCAAGTGTGTCAATTTTGCGAAGGCTTGGATTGGGTGAAGATCCAAGTAGGACAAGTGTGCTTGTTCGTGTGGCCACGTGGGCCTTGGAGTAGATTGGTTCTAGTTAAGATTAGAACTCGACATTCCGCTTAGTGTCGTTGCACTTTGTGTAAGCTTGTGTACGGATTGCTGATGCGTTATTTTCATCCTGTCTTAAATTTATAAAGTTGGAAATACTAAGGACTAACACATACTCACGGGTAGAGTACTCAGTTATGTGAAGTATAGTCTTAGATAAATCCGAGTGTCGTCCCAAGAGCTGTTGTTTTGGCGAAATAAGGTTAGTACTAAAAAGGGGGTATAAGAATAAAGGATAAATGAAGTATAAAGGAATAAAACAGAATTAATACTAAGATAAGATGAATGCAAAGGGAAACTAATCAAGATGTGAGGCCTAGTTATCTCTACGTTGTAGATTCTATATAGTGGGTGCAAATCAACTAAACTCGTTTCTCAATTTGTTTAGTCCTATTTCCCATAGACTCCTACTCCGATATCTAAGGATTTTAACCTTAGTGATGAACGAAGGTCACCAGTAGACTATGTTGAGTCATTAAGTGCCATGTTTAATAGATTTGTTTAAATGAAACAAAAGTGGTCGAACTAAAGTTTCCTCTAATTCCTTAAGTAAATCCAATCGATAGGTGATCCTATGGTTAATTCGCACAAAAGGAAAGGTAATACGACCAAATCTTACCAATCCATGCTACTTACTCGTACGGGGTCCTATGGTCAATTCTCCCAACTAATAGATACTACTGAGCTTTAATACTACCAAAACGAGAGGTTCTTAAACAAACACATAAAATTCTATATAGATAAATGTAGAGAAATAAACCAAAAATTAGTTAACAAACATAATTCTTCTAAAATGAAAGATAAAACATAATAGAATCCAAACTTTGTATTAGACTAGGATTTCTCCTAGCTAATGTCGCTCTTTTGGTCTTTTCTAATCTTCATTCTTCTTCTGGGTTTTTCTCCCCAAACCCTAGTTAAGGTTTGGGAGAGGGGAGATATTCAATAATCAGACTTCTTCATGTATTTATAATGCCCAACTGGGCTACGGCGTAGGTTTAATGACATACTACACCGTAGCCTTTGTTAATAATTACTATGGCGTAACTTACTGATTGTTACGCCGTAGCCTTCATGTTAAATAATCTACGCCATATCTCGATAGCACGTTGTGGGCGTAGGGCACGCATCGTCACCATTACGTCATAATCATATCACTAACTACGGCGTAGCATCCTAGCTGTCATTAGTCATTACTACGCCGTAGCTATATTGTTTGCTACGTCGTAATCTTCATCCATCGGGGTTCTCAATGAAATATAAATCTTAGTGTAGTCCATATTTTACCATAGTCTTGTATTATCAGAATGGTCTTGAGCATGGATTTAAATCTTCAGTAAAATAGCTCCAAATAATCACCAAAAACGCTCAGTTGCTCTTTTCCTATCCTGAAATGGAATATAAAGAAATAAGAGCATAATTGAATGTAATTGAGCACCAAATGATGTCATAACGAGGGAAATTGATACTAAGAATATGGGGTCAATTTGATGTTATCAAATATCCCCCCCACTTAAACTCTACTTGTCCTCAAGTAGACCATATTAATTATAAAAGGGTACCCTCCTAATCACATAGAAGATACAAATTTAGATGCTTACAAATGCTAGAACAGAAATTAAGTCGAACACCTCACGAAAAGAAGAAAAGAAATTCACTCGTACTCTCCTGATGCGAGTGGATTGCGCCCTCGCAAAAGGTTTTACCTCTCAAGGGATCTCAAGAGGCTTGCAATCCCCACCAGGCAGTATACCTGACCGATGTAGTATAGTGTAGTGGCAAGTACCGGGGGATTGATTGTTCTCTCGGGGAATAGTATCGTTATGATCAAAACTTAATTAAACTAGGTCTAGAGGTGAGGGATGATTATTTTTGTATTTTTATAGTTTTATGGAAAGCAAATAAAAATCTCGGGTATTGGAAGAGTGGGCTGAATTAGTTGCTAGTCAACTAACCCAAATAACTATGAATGCAATAAAAATAAAATAACACGAAAGTAAATGTTGAGAAAAAAATAATAAGAGAAACGTGTTTACTTAGATTTCACTACTCCCTAGCTATCTTTCATTAGTTGAATAGTTTGTTACAATTGTGTGGATGACGGGCTATATTCCTTAATAGCCTTCATGGGGCCGTGTACGATCTTCCCCAACTCTACTAGTTTCTACCTCTTCCTATGTCGAGCCGACAACTAGCTCCTAACATGGCCTCCTTAGTAGTCACTCATGCATTAAATACAACCATAAAAATCGTAGTACACATCCAATTCATGTTTCTTAAGACGTTCAAGCATGTTACCAATTGGAAGTCTGCCAGTTTTCTTAAGCCTAACATCGATATCATTCATCAAATACAATTAATAACAAACAATCAACCAACAATCAATAGCTAGGTTTCATTACATCTAAGCAAACACAAACAAACCTAGCCTAGCATGTTAAAGTAAAACCCTGTAAAGAAGGGTGACTTATCTTTATTGAAACATGAATGAAAGAAAGGTGAAAAACCCTGTAAAATTCGGCCTAGGGTTTGTTCCCAAGTTCTCCCAAAAGTTCCCTCCCTAATGAATGAAAATTAGAAAACTATATATAGAGATTACAGGTCTGACGGCGTCATGTTATGATCCTGACACCGTTAACTAGCCGCCAATGCTTTCCTCGGATTGCCTAGATCCAGATCTGACGCCGTCATGTGTAAATTTTCTCTTGGCCGTCACGTGTAAATTGTTCTTGACGGCCTTGGTGACGCCGTCACTCTTTAATTCCCAAAAACGTTCTGGCGCGTCTCGTTTAACTTTTTATCCACCTCTTTGCCAATACGTGACGCCGTCAACTCCAAAGTGTGACGCCGTCAGGTACTATTTCCAGCTTGATTTGGAAACTTTGCCGTTTTCTTCACTTTTCGCTCCAAAAACATCCAAAATGCTTCCTTTTCCTGATTTCTTCTCCAAAGTACCTAAAAATGACAAAAGAAACGATTTGAGGCAATATTTGATCAAATAATCATGACTTAGGGCTTTAATGACCCCCTAAAAGCGTTACACTTTTCGTCTCATCATCTCTCTATTCTAAGTGTTAATTTTTGGGGTGCTCTCTCATTTTCACAGTCATAGCATGTATTCTATCATAAGCTTGGTAATTACACAAAACTCCACCACTAGAGCTACGGTAAGAAAAAAATTGAAAACAATATTGGGTGAAAGGTTAGGGGTGTAATGTTGTTACTAATATGCTACAGCAAGGGCGACAAAGGCAATGGTACATGACCGAAACGCCGGGCAAGACACCAAGGACTGCTCGAATCCCTCGCCTAAGCATAATTCACAACTAAGGGTAGGATAAGTGATGAGTGTCTAAATACTCATCATTTATACCAATCTGAACTGCCAAAACATCCAAAAACACTCAAATATGCATCAAAATACTTAAAATATCTTAGAAGTGTGTTTTATATGTTTCAGATGCAAAATAATCAAAAATAGATCAAAAACGTACAAAGTTTGCATAATTGGCAGTTTCAGTCCCTCAACTTTCAAAACTTGTCAAAACTAGTCCCTGAAGGTTTAAAAATGAAAGAAAAGTCAACTTTGGTCCTTGGGAAATCAAACATGTTCACTATAAACCCCTAGATAAAAGTTTTCACAAAATAGCAATATTTACCCCTCAAGTTACAAAATTGGCAAAATAGATCCCTGGGTATTCAAAACTTGAAATTTATCAAATATACCTTTGTACTATGCATGAATTTACAATTTGGAACTATTTTGATAACTTTGAGGAAATTACAATTTAACCCCCTAAACTTTGGAAAATTACATAAATGGTCCTCGGGGTATTTTAAATTGTAATAAATGCAGAAATAGGTCCTTGGTTTATCTAACTTGACAATATTGGTCCTTGTTATGACTTTGGAATTATTACAGGTTTGATCCCTCAAGAATGCAGAATTTACAAAGTTGGTCCTTGGGCCTTATTTAATATAAAAACCAATCCGGATCCATTTACTCCTAAAAGTCCAAATCCTTAAATCCAAAAAATAAACCCAACTACAAAACAAGCCCAACCCTTAGCCCATAAAACCCAAAACCGTTTTAAATAAAACGGGGTCAAAATGTTGACCTCGTTGACCTTTGACCCCCACCCTTCTGCTATTACACTCCATCCTCCACCTCCTGCTTACCACAATCCACCACCATCCACCTTCACCACTTGCACCCTCCTTTTCCACCTCACTACCTTCTCTGTCACCCTCACAACAAAACCCACCCTTTTGGTTTAACCCAGGAGCTGCCACATGCCATCCCTACCATCCACCATCACCCCTACGCCTGCAACTACTTACACCACCACCCATAAACCACCTATACACTCCATTGTGTCCCCCCAACTCTCCATAACACAACAAGAGGCATTAATTGCCCTATAACTGCCCTAAGCCACGTGGAGCAATTTTGGCGCAAAAAACCTTTTAAACAGCTAGGATCAAATTGAATGAATCAAAGGACAAGATTGAATGTGGTATTTGACCAACAAGTTGGAGAGAACTCAGGAAGCCTATAAAAGAAGGAAGTGAAGGAAGGAAACCTCACCTTGGCCTTAAGCCATTGTCACGTAGTTATAATTTATTGCTTTTCTTTAATTTAAATGTCCTTTACTGCTTTCATAGTGATGTATTAAACTCTTAAAAGCTTAATATAACTTTAATTTCAGTTTAATTGTTGTCTATCTTTAAATTCAAGTTTTTACTTAAAATGTCATTTAAATACATGTTATTTCCATTTCTGTTTGATCAAGGTTGTTAATCTGGTATCTATCAACACTACATAGATCTCAGTAATCTTTTGCAAGCTTTTAGACTCTAATTAACAGCTTAGGATCTTTTAAATTTAAAAATGCTAAAAAATAGAGAAAATAGAAAATAAATCAAAAATAGTGTGTCATGATGGAAACTGCAAAGGAGCATGGGTGATAATGGATGACAATGGTTTAGATGCCTCAGGGGAGGCTTTAGGAAGTAACTTAGTCCCTTGGTTCTTGGTTTTCAGTCCTATACATTTGTAAGCCCATTTCTTTCAATTTTGTAATTTACTGTTCTGTTTACTTTGTTGTCTTAATTTTCATGTTTTTATGTTAGTTTGATGTTAGTTAAACATTATATAGTGTAATCTTTGTTTGTTATGTTATGAAATTTAATTAAGCTTTGAATTCCATGTAATTGTCCATTTTCTTAATTTTTGATATTCCTAAGTCTAAGTTGTTTAAACAACAATCTTAAAACTAAAAAAGGGTTTACTGTGCTTAGTATAATCCCTGGAATGGATTGGTTAGGTCTATACAATTGTTTGTTATGCAATCTCAGTTTGATCTCATTTTTAACTATTTTTCTTAATTTTTGCTATTTAACTGTTCATGTGTTCTTAAGATTAGATTTTCACTTTTCTGTGTTTATTTGATGTATGTTCATGATTATATAATGTAATCTTAGGTTTGTATGTTTTGGATTAGAATGATGCTTTGAATTCCATATAGACTGTCAATATGCTCATTTTTTGAGAATCATAGGCACAAACTTGTTGACTGCATGTTTTTGCTTAAAAAGGATCCATCTTGACACCATGGACCCTCTGGATTTGATTTGATAGGTGTACACAGCCATTTGTTGTGAAAAGCTCATTTTGGTCTAATTTAAGGGATGTTTGGATTAAATTGTTAATCTGAGTTATGGTATGTATTTGGTGTTGTTCTTGTTTGATTTGGACTGGATATAACCTAAGTGACTCATTTGAACATAGATAAAACAGTACAACATGGTAGATAGTCAAAATTGACATTTGATTCTATATTATCTGTAAACTATTAAGTCATTTGATCCACAAACCTGCATATTTGTTCAATTGTTGTTAGTCTTTAATAATTTCATGTTATTATATCTTAATTTAACTTATTTGATCAGTAGTTTAGATTGTAACTTCAAATTAGTCAACTTTTCATATTCATGTAAAAAGTCAATGTTTTCCTATTTTCTGTTTTTGAATTAAATGTCTAATTTTATTGTGCTTTTAATATTTAGTTTATGTCTAAAAGCTTGTAGGGTTTTGAAGTTTAGTTGCTTGTATTGCTTATGTATTTTTGTCAAATTTTATTATGCATGTTTTAGTGCTTAAATTTGTGCTTATTTTAGGCTAATATTGCCCTGTCTCACAGCATCAAGCCCAAAACCACAAGCTTGTAGCTTGTGGACCTTTGGACTTGAGGCTGTGTAATTTGTTGTTTATAAAGCCCTACTAGCTAGTTATTATTGTGTATGCTTATTTTTCAGTCTTCTGCTTATTTAGTCCTTTTTATCACCCATCTTTTTGTACCATTTTGCCCACTCAACTGAAGCAAACAGTTGAGTGGAGCTAGTTACCAAAGCTTTTAGCAAGGTCCTTATTTGAGCTTGAGTTTGTGACTCTTGGCTTTTCACAAGGCCAAGCAGTCCATCTCAAGGTCTCAGGAAGAGTTGAGCTTGTTGAGGCTTATTGGATAGCTATTAGGAGCTTGTATGTTTGCTCATTCACAACAATGGACTGCTTATGCAGTCCATTTACACCATTTCCTTCAAGCTCCTATAAGCTCTTTAGAGGTCATAAGCTTGTGAAGCTTGGTTTTTCATGAAGCCTAGCAACCCAAGTATAAAATCCTGTGCATCATTTTTAGATTGTAGCTTATTTGCATAGGCTGCAATCAGCTTAAACCTATCACCATTTGGATGAGTTACTGTTCATCAGTATACTCATCCAAAATCACTCAATTTCATAAGCCCATAAGAAGCTTAGTACTTGGCCCCAGCTTGTGCAATTTGGTTCAATGTGGAGCTTATCCACTAGTTTCCATGATCCAAGTTTAACCCCAAGCTTGCAGCTTATTTATAAGAGCTTGCAAGTGGCTTCTTTTGTGTCCCATTTTGGTTTGTGTGTTGATACACAGTTACATGTAGTCAAATGGGAGGTTTTTCATAAGCTTTTTACAAGCTCACTAGTGGACCCCACTAGGTGAGCTTGGGCTTTTTGAGAAGCCAACCAGATAGTCTTGCTACTACCACAGCTTATTTGGACCTTGGAGCTTATTCAGTGAGCTTTAAGTGCCCAAACAAATAACTGCAGGGCTGTTTGGATCTGTATGTGTCTGAATTGCTTATTGGCTTGTTTCAAGCTTATTTGCCAATCTCAGTACATAAGCTTGTACATATATATATATATATATAATACTTGTATATGTACTTTTTATACTTTACTTTTTAGTATGGAGCTTATACTAGGCTTTTGCAAGCCTCAAATCCATCCAAGTTAAACTCAAAAGGCTTAACTGTCTAAACCTTAAGCTTGTACTTATAAGCACTTATCAGTGCTTATTCTTGTTTACATATACCTATTATACTTGTACATACACACTTTTACTTTTTATTTTCACTGTATAGCTTTTTCTAAGCTTATCTTGAGCTTATTCCTTCACTGAGAGCCCAAAAGCTAATCTGAGTGAGTAATAAGCCCACGTATGGCTTATTTCTAGGTTATATAAGTTCTATTTTCATCATTCCTGTATATTAGTAGTATTTAGATAAATTTATAAAAAGAAAAAGCCCAATCCAAACTTTAACACTAGTGATAGCTTCTATTTAAGAAGTTTAAGCTAAAAAGCCTTCTGTGTTGGAAATAAGCTCACACAGAGCTTATTTCCAAGTTTTATTAAAGTTGTCTTTGTTAAAGTTCCATATTTTAGCTTATTATTAAGTTTTGCAAAAAGAAAATTCAAAAATAAAAATAAAATGCAAAAATGGGTGTGGGTGGATTCGAACTCAGGACCTCAAGGCTAGTATCATGCATAAGTACCCACACCCCTTCCAACTGCTCTGGGGCACCAGTTCCGTTGGAAGGGGATTGCCATGTATATTTATAGTAGTAGTAGGATTATTAGCTTATTTATACGTTTAGCTTATTAATAAGCTTTTGTTCCATATTATATTTTTCCTTAGTTTATGTCAGTATTTAATAGTTATATAAAAATTTTCAGAATTTTAGAATATAGTTTAGTATTTATTAAAATTAAAAGTAGTTGAATTAGGTAATTAATAATAGTTAATATTTAATTATAAAATTAGCTTATTAATTAGTTTTTAGGAAATTTTATGTTTTTATAAAGTTTATATTACTTTCATATAGTTGTATAAAAAGTTTCATAATTTTATAAATTAGTTTAGTATGTATAATAATTAATTTAGTCTAATTAGTTTATATAAGTTTAAATAGTTTTTAATTAAGTTTTCTTATTTTTGTACATAGCATATAGTTTTTATATTTTTCTTAGCTTCTTATAAGTATTTTAGAATTATGTAAAAAGTTTTAGATTTTTGTTTGCTTATTTAGTATATATAATAATTAAATAATAGTATTAGTAATTAAATAAATAGTAAATAATTAATAGTAAATAAAATAACTGTATAATAAATATATTTTTAGTTTCAAAATTTCTTTTATATTAGTTTAAACTTTTCTAAGTTTTTGTTTTATTTATTTAGGTTTATTTTACACTTTCTTATTATTTATGTAATTAATAAATAAGTAAATAAATAGTTGTAATTAATAATAATTAATATAATACTTGTAAAAATATCCCCTTGGTCTACTTAATTTGCATTTAAGCCGTTAAGGCATGCAAATTCCCTCTTTGGGAATGTTTTGTTCGTTACGTTTACGTTTATTTAAACTTAAACGTACGTTTGTAAATATCCTTTACTATTTTAGGGTTTCGGATTGCACGTTTCTTAAACATGTAGCTGTGACAGAGCTAGTACTATTCACATCCCAGTGTTAGTCATTCAAATTCCCATTTTTTTATATATACATATTATTTCAACACATTACAAGTCATTGTACTATCACGCACACCTCGTTGGGATATAACGACCCGGGGATGTACTTTTCTGTACTCACGTACTTTTTCTGTACTTAACTCCCATGGATTAACATTGCTAGTTCCTCCCGGGCTCCATTTAGATATTACGGTTAACCATTCACAAGTGGTTAGCTTGTGTGACCAATAATTATTTGACGGTTCGGGAGGAATCAATAAGACATGAGATTAAAAAAAATGGTGTAAAATGAAAAATAGAAGCATATAGACTTAACCTATAACCAAGTTGCTACCACTTGCTGTTCATCCAGGGTCAAAGCTGCAAGACGCAAAAATTAGATCATATAACAAGTGTGTGTGCCATTATAGGACGTTGTGATGGGCACCACACTTGGTCTTCATGTTGGTGATTATGAACCAACAACTTCAATCTTCATATGTGACCGCAGTGGCCACTTCGATACTAATTCTTTCAAAGCTCAACATTACGGTGCTATACAAGGTTGCACCGAAAATAAACTGAAATTCACATTTTTTTAAGAAGAAATAAATAACATCCCCCCACTTGAGATGAAACATACTTGATAATTCTGAGGGTTTCTCATGATCTTCAAAGATGAGTCTTCAACATAAGCGTGATTTCTGAACCTTTTGAGTCGAACCTCAAACTAGGGCAAGTGGCAACTTCCCAATCACAAGTTAAGACTACACGGTAGGCTAAGGTGTATAGGTGTATCGAAACATTTAAAATGTGGGTGAGAAACGAAAGGATAGGCTCAAAAGGGTGTAACTAGGGGTATCTTGCACTAAAATTGAGTGCCAACAAGGATTTATATAGGGGGATCAAAAAGTTGATGTGACTGATCGGTATAATAAACATTTAAGGCTAATTTGGGTGATAATCCTAAAATATTGTTTTCTTCAAAAGTTTATTCCAAATGTATTATAAAAAAAACATTACTCGTTTATGGTCTCAAAATGATGTAAGAGCCAAGTTCTAAAGTCTACAATACTATTGGCACACTCAGTATTTGGTGGATTTGGAGTAAAATGGGTGAAACTGAAACTGAATAGGTTGATCCTCACCATGTAATTAAGGGTTATAGTGTGCTCAACTAGCACTAGTTCTTGTTTTTGTAAAAATATATGTGTCATAAAATTTTTCAAAATGGCACATTTTTTCTTCGAATTTAAACAAAACTAGTTAAAAGCGAGGACAAGTTATAGTTTCAAGTGGCAATTCATATTCTACTCCTATCCCCCCACTTAGTTTGTGCAAAGTCCCTTTTGTACAAAAAAATAAAAAGAAAAATAGAATAGAAATGAAAAGAAAACTCCCCTCACACTTGCGCTCTCTGAAGTCCAAAGTTAAATCCACTGGGGTCGTCAAATGGGTGCTAGCTACGGCGTAGGTCTGCGGACCATGGTACGCCGTAGCTCCCAATTTTAAACAGTCCCACTCTCATCTCACTAGGTCAGCTACGGTGTAGGTCTATGGACCAACTACGCCGTAGCCACAGTCTGCAACTGGATTCCATAGCATAAACCTGCAGATTTTCCATTCCTAATACAAAATATTAAAAGTAGCAAGATATGTCCTAAGTATCAGTTATTACAGACCCAAATATTAAATTGTATCAAAGTATCAGAATCATAAGATTGTTCATAAGATGGAGATTTCACTCCTGGTTGTGGTCATGGTCCATGGGGGTGTCGAACTGAATGGGGATGCCAAAGGGTCCTTGAGGAGCTGAAGATGAAGCGCCAGGATGTATGTAGCTAACACCGTGCTTGACTCCCAAGTCTGGGATGTCGGGCTGGTACACATACTCTAGCCCGTTCCAATGTGGGTGACTAAGATGCATGTGCTGGAGCATTTGACTTGTACGATCGGCACTCCATTGATAGTAATCAGCCTGTTGTACCTGCATATTTCGAAAATCAGTGCAAAAACTATCAAATTGTTCGTTCATGCCCGAAATCACCGCCGTCATATCGTCTAAGTCTTCCCCGAAGTGGGTCATGCTTATCTCCATGCGTCCCATGCGCCCGTCCATGACATTTATACACTCTATCATAGACAAATTAGGACGCACCCTTACTTGCTCCTCAGCACCAGCCTGGCTCCCACCTACCTGGGAGCTCCCTTCACCACCCGCGCTCCTCATTACCGGCCTCAAGATTGGATCACTAAAGGGATTGTAGGTGATGATACCGAACTCATACAACTTAGTAATCCCAATCAATGATGTTGCCCTACTCCTTCCCTATATATACTAGTCATATGTGACTAGTTAACTTGTTGGTTATTCCATTATTCTAAGAAAACTCTTTCATTTCTATTTCTCATAGTGTCTTAATCAACCATCTCTCCTTCTCATCTTATTTCTATCATCTTTATACTTGTGTTTACATAAATTGTGACCTAACAAGTGGTATCATTCGCCGGAAGAAGGTGTAGTTCTTATTTTTTAAGTTGAATCCGATCCAAAACATCTTTTTCCACTCGATTTTTTGTGAAAATTTTGTACTTTCTTGTTTGTTTCTTGGTTTTTATCACATCTTTGCTTAGAAACTTGTGCTACAAATCATAACAAACAAAAAAGTGTCAAACTTTTTTTCAAAAAAAGTGATTTGAGCTTGTGTGTTTCGAATTTTCTAAGAAAAAATCCTTACTTTTCTTGTTTTTCTTGGGTTTTAACACTTTTTTTATTACAAACTAGTGTTATAAACCTTTCCCAACAAGAAAGTTTCAATCTTTTTTGAAAGTTTCAAGCTTAAAAAATTTGATTTTGGTTATTGTACTTGTTTTCTAGAACACAAAAAAAATTTCATAAAAATCATCAAGTTTGCAACTTTCTTCAAGTTTTGGTGTTTTTATAACTAGAAGTACAAGAATCTTGGAATACAAACTTCATTTGGGTGAGCTTTTAGCAAATTCAAAATTTTGGCAAACTTTCTAGAACACAAAAAATTTTCATAAAAATCATCAAGTTTGCAACTTTTTTCAAGTTTTGGTGTTTTTATAACTAGAAGTACAAGAATCTTGAAATACAAACTTCATTTGGATGAGCTTTTTGCAAAATCAAAATTCTAGCAATCTTTCTAAATCACAAAGTTTTGAGAACACACTTGCTCCCGTTGTTTACTCGGTGTTTCCCTTGCTTGTATAAGTGAGAAAACACTTCGACTCGTGGTATACTCTCTAAATTGTATAATTTAGAAAGTTTTGGTGCTAAGTTTCTAGAACACTGAAAAGTTTCTGAAACACTGAAAAGTTTCTAGAACACTGAAAAGTTTCTAAAATACTGAAAAGTTTCTAGAACACTGAAAAGTTTCTAAAACACTGAAAAGTTTCTAGAACACTGAAAAGTTTCTAGAACACTGAAAAGTTTCTAAAACACTGAAAAGTTTTTTGAACACTGAAAACTTTCTAAAACACTGAAAAGTTTCTAGAACACTAAAAAGTTTCTAAAACACTGAAAAGTTTCTAAAACACAAAAGTTTCAAAAACACTCATTTTTTCGAGAACACAGTTTTGAAATTACCAAAGTTTCGAGATTACATATTTTTTGAGAACTCTCAAATTCTTTCGAGAACTGCTTTCTGACTAAGTTTCGAGAATTGGCATTACATCTATA